>MU159979.1:52320-76467 GCA_015888305.1 Antheraea pernyi
CGGAGCCATAGTTTTACGGTAAATCCTATCTGGGCACGAACTAAAAAGTTCGCAACTTCTTATCTCTGTCGTGCCGTGAAGCTGTGGAACAATCTCCCAGCCAGTGTGTTCCCTCCTTCCTATAATATGGGGTCCTTCAAGCGTAACGTGAAGAGACATTTTTGCAGGCCGGCATGACAGCGGCGACCAGTGAGGGATAGTATGTCTCTCGGTAGTCGCCATTGTTTTTAGATTATACTGTGCTCACCATCAGGCACAGTCACAAGTCACTTTGCCGAGCTCCGATAAAAATAAATAAAAAAATGTGTCCATTATGTTGTAATAATAAAAATATGTTAGTTATTATGAAAAGATAAACCAGATCGAGTTTCTTGCCGGTTCTTCTCGACGACTGGGTTGTTTTAACTTTGTTGGTTGGTGGTAGTTTTGATTTTCATAAGTGCTTTTCAGGGCCTAAATTGAATAAAGTGTATTTTGATTTATTTACGATTAAAAAATAAATCAAGTTGCTTGTCAGTTCTTCTCGATATCTGGGTTGTTTGTCCTAACCGGAGGGTCTCAGAACCGTAAGCGTCTTCTCAAAGCTGAAAATGAATGTAGTAATTTTGAGTTTGTGTAAGAATACCACCGGTAAGTTCTGAAATAAGTGGTATCTAAAAATAGGACTTCACACACACAAACAGCGCCACCCATTTTGTCACTTTTTGACCATATAGTAGCATTAGTAACTTACCAGACTATTGTTTCCTAGTATATATCGAAGAATTTCCTACCCTAGTGCGTTTACCCTACAATAGATGGCGCTTTAATGTCCTGGGAATACATCAACGGTTGTAACGAAATAAAGCAATTCCATATTGTTGTGATATTTTCTCAAGAGATGGCGTTAATTTAAAATCCGATTAACCTAAGTCCTCAACAGACGGCACTTCATTTTTAATTGCATATCTATACATATAATAAGAATTTAATCTAACGAGTCTGTACTTTTCCGATTTTCATGAAAAAAAATGTTGCAGGTGTCTAGGAATAAGTAATAAAATACATTTCAATCATTTTTAGAAATGTCTGTCTGTTTGATTGTATGAACACGCATCGCTGCTAACTTACTGCATTCACGGTCTTTGTTTCATTAAAATCGGTCCACTCTATCAAAAGTTAATGTAATTTGAATAACGGCTCGAGTTAAGTTTGGGGTGCAAGGGGTGTCGAATAACATCTAAAACTTATGACATCTAAGCCAACCTCACCTGCACGTGGTGCACCCTGCTGAATAACGAACGAGGCAATGGCGAAAGCGGGGTGGTAGGGTTTTCAGCCCGACTGGGTCGCAACCACCATGTATACGGCGAAAAAGCCCGTCATAGTGATTCGCTTCTGCGGGTCGCGTTTCGGGATCAGCCTGTGCATATCCAGCCTTTCGCAGGCCGGCATGACAGCGGCGACCAGCGATGGATAGTATGTCACTCGGTGGTCGCCATTGTTTTTGGATTGCACTGGGCTTACCATCAGGCACAGTGCAGTCATTTTGCCAGGCTACAATTAAAAAAAATAGTACGAGAGTAAAGTAAATAGACATAAGTAAATGAACTTAGTACATTCGTATGATTTCATTAACCACTGTTTTTTCTTTACATAAGGTTCCACGGGGACACAGCTAGTACATTCTAAAAGTGAATGCCGAAATCCTCTTCTTACCATTGCCATCTATTGAGACGGCACTTGGTTTGTTTGGTAACCACTCTTCTAGTAGATTATTACTGCCATTGTCGCATAGGTAGTGATATTCTTAAAAGTTTCTTGTTATCATGAACTAATAAGATTGTGACCGTCTTGTTAGAACTTTCCTGGGAGTTTATGTGTCAATTCAGAATCCATGCTCTGTGGCATTGTTTCCCATCCACTTCACCTGTGCACAATAACCAAACTATATTACGCAAAACACAACCAATAGATTACGAAAAAAATATATAAAATCCACCACACGATATGACGTTTATTTAAAATGTGATTAACCTAATTTCTCAACAGATGGCACTTCATTTTTAACATTCTAAAAGTGGTTATGGAAATGCACTACTCACCCAATAGATGGCGCTTTAATAAATTCACACAGAGTAATATATTTAACGAATGGAATGAAACAAAAATAATCATTAAATACTTTAATAGGTTAAACATTCGGATACGTCTTAATCTAACATAATCTATGATTCAAAACAACATGTCCTCATCCGCTCTCTGTTACGCTTAAACTACAGTTTTATTCATACTTGTAATTAAAAAAAAAACAATATCATTTTTTACATTACATACCACTTACAATGTATTTATTCGAATTTACACATGATTTCAATGAAGTAACGTAAAAAATTAAATCCACCTTCTAAATACGGAATTGGAAAATATAGTCATGTCGCAACGCATAAGTTCTTTACAATTATTATACATGACAAAAATCTACGACAAGAACTTGAATATCGGCGATTTCAAACTATTGTTCATGGCTGCTTTTTTTTTATATCATAGGAGGCAAACGAACACCTGATGTTAAGTGATCACCACCGTCCATAGACACTTGCAACACCAGAGGAGTCGCAAGTGCGTTGCCTTCCTGTGTTTGGGGGAGGAGGACGGGGAAGGGGGAAGGGAAGTGGGCCTCCGGCGCTCGCACTGACCGAACGAAACGCAACAATGCAAGCACTGTTACTTCACGTCGGTGTGTCTGTGTGTCGGGTGGTACTACCCCGAGTGATCCGACACATTCGTGCCGAAACCAATAATAGCTTCAGCGTGGCTCTACCACATACAGAAAACTTAAGACTGGAATCGTATTCGGACCCCCTTCCCCTGAATACAATGACGTCACTAAATGATTACCAAAAGATATAGTCCTCCAAACTTTTCGTCCGCTCTGAATAGTGAATAGTTTGAGTAAGTTCGAACTTACACGTAATATCAACGTCAACGAGTTTAATAGAAAACAAAATTAACGTATAGGAACCTAGTTAATTATATACATTAACTAGCTGACCCGCGCCACTTCGTCTGCGTGAAATCGGTTATTTTCAATTGCATCTCCAAACTCGATAAATCTTTAAAAAGCGACACCCACCGTTTCCAATTGTGGAACCAAACATTTCATGGACTCGGACCTTACCTAGTTGGTTTAGGTAATGACTTACGCATGTGTGTAAGAAATTTCTATGAAGCGAACGTAGCGCCATTTGTCATTTAGCAACGTCAGTAATCTCGTTTTGTTTGAAATACGAACGACCATTGAATCAATTGGATTTTGTTCATACAAAAATACTAAAATCGCGAATAAAAAATGGGATGGTGGGGTTAGGAAGGTGAATACTTGGGGTGGGTATAGGGATAGAGGTATAGGTATTTTTTTATGGCAAATGAAAAAAATACAATAACTAAAAATTGTCAAAAGAATTCTGGAAACGGACACTAATCACCTAGAGGTATAAAATATACTTTACGGCCTATTCTAATACCCACCAAATATACATTTAAAATCTCATAAAAATCGGTCGAGCCGTTTCGGAGGAGTTCGAACACTAACACCGTTATACGAGATCTTTATATTTTATAAATCTGAAGAGATCATTGTTTGCTTGAATGTGATAATCTCAGGAACTACTGGTCCGATTTGAAAAATTATTTCAGTGTTAGATAGCTCATTTATCGAGGAAGACTTTATATCATCACGCTAAGACCAATAGGAGATGAGCACCAATGAAGAATGTTTCAAAAACGGGGTTAACGTACGTATTATTTTAAAATATTTTCACTTTCTATGTAAACAAAGTCGCGAGTTAAAGTTAGTGTTAGCCGAAAGTAACTATGCCACGCGGACGAAGTCGCGGGTAGACGCTAGTTACATACATTATACCCAATAATTTCAGTGCTATAGCTGTTCTTTTGATTTTGTTATATGGTATAACAGATAGTATGCCCCTTTTTTTAAAGTGAAACTTCTAATGCGACTTCCAACAAGGTTGCGTTAAACGTTCAACGCTCCTGGGCAGGGGGAATAAGAGACAGAACGAGAAAAATAATCAAACATTTCGTATCTTACTCTAGTTATCATAATCCCATTGTAAATGTTATAGATTTGGATATTTCTCCACTCGAAAATGATAATTAAAAGATGCGATCTATTGTGAATTGTAAGCGATGTTAATAAAGTTTGTCTTAAAGAAACAATATGATTTCACTAAAAATCAATTTCTACCCCTTCCTATTTTCATTTCCACATTACGAAGTTTCACTCCTTTCGCGCGGAGGGACTCCACGCACTATTTTTAAGTTACATTTTAATTTTTTTCCCCACATACGCGCCGTTTCAGCAATTTAAGCTTTGTTGACGTCCAGAAAGGTTTAATTTTAAGTATACCTACAGAATATACAAAATCGAATTTTCAGATTGAACTCAACTTCGTAAAGCTAATTTATAAAACTTAAGCTATAGCATACTTGAGTTGTATCACTGTTATATATAATATAATACGAATTTATACCTAAATTTGTGTTCAAAGCAACGATATTCAGAGCGATCGAAAAGTTTGACGCTGACTGTAAAGACGTCGAAATGGATATGATACACATGAGATGATATGTATGACAGATGATCTTCGATCAACAATAACTAGATATCGTGTCGGCGCGAAAAATACGTCTCGGTAAATAACAGCTCACTTGAAATGTGAGCCCTCATTTTGTTTGAAACACAACCAATGTAAACACGTTTCACATGCCGCAGTGTATTCAAAAGATGCAAAAATAATACACGAAAAAGCAATTTAACGGCGCCGGAGTATCTTACTTTCGCTAAATACATGTTGAATAAGTTATATTTTAAGCTTTAAACTAACAAATAATATCTAATTTTGAACAAAATTACCGATTTTATACCTGTGGTACAAATGTTTCGACTAAGGCTCTTTAACCACGCACAATAACGGGAAAAAGTACTTTATTCATTACGTGTTAAAGTTCAATTCACACTAAATGTTGTTTATGATGTCTTTTCATTTGTGAGGGGAGTAATTTATTGCTTTGCTCGTTTTATCGTAAGTATTAGATTATTATTTTACTTTGTTATTTGTTTTATTTGGCAGGCAATTTTCTAGTACTATATTACTGCTAGCTTCGAGTAGGTACAAGTTTCTAGCGATCATTTCAATGTCCTAACAAGATGGTGGCCGCCTTGTTATAATTTTTCAGGGAGATTCGTTGTGGTATTATTTCCCATCCATTTCACTAGTGCACAATAATCTCACTATATATTGTATAACACCACCTTTTTTTTTCTTTTGAACTGTCTATGCTATTGACCCAGCAAGGTCTTAACAACTTCACCGGACTACCGTAAAACACCACCAATATTGTATTATGAAGCTGAAAGGTTTGTTTGGTTGAACGCGCTAATCTCAGGAACTACTGGTCTGATTTGAAAAATTCTTTCAGTATTAGATGGACAATAATATTGATTTAAAAAAATTCTCGTTTAGCACCTGTGACGATATAATATCAAATCCTTAACTTAATAAATAATATAAAAATAACTATAGAAACATTCTTTTATTACAGTCGTACCGTACGTATAAAACAGGTGGAAAAGTAATCTGTTAATAGGTGGTCATTTCCATAACCAAGTAACAATTATCTATACATATAATAATAATGTAAATTTATCGCGTCTTTACTTTTTTAATTTTGGTTATAAAAAATTGTTGCAGGCTTCTTGGAATAAGTTATAAGATACATTACAATACAATATCAGAAATATCTGTCTGTCTGTATGAACAGGCATCACTGCTAAAGTACTGCGTTCACGATAAAACCACACCGAGAAAATCATAAAGCACATCTCCTCGAGTACCATTAAGTCTTGGGAGTAGTCCGGTGAAGCTGTTAAGACCTTACTAGGTCAATAGCGTAGTCAGTTCGAGAAAAAAAAAATTAAGTCTCGATTTCGGTTAACTCTATCAAAAGTTACTGTAATTTTAATGACGACGCGACTTAAGTACGAGAGGAAAGTAGATAAGTAAATGAACTTAATACATTCCGACGATTTATATCACCTCCACACACGTGCACGCGTACACGCTCACACATGCATGTGGAAGGGTTTTATTTTTTCCCTTATCAAACTGAAATAGTTTAGAATATTATCCGATACGAAATATATATAAGAGTTGTTGAGGTATGTATGCTTGGTACATATATATGTTTCAACAACTCATATATGTATGAATAGTTAGCTTAGGTTAGGTTAGACATATATGTTTCAACAACTCATATATGTATGAATAGTTAACTTAGCTTAGGTTAGCTTATATAAGTCGCGAATTGCATGTATCAGGCAACAGCGAAAGCCGAGGTGTGCCGCGCACCCTTGAGCTAGTTGTGAGAATAAAATCGGCTGAGTGCCTTAAGCGCTCGCCTTGGTAGTCCGGTGAAGCTGTTAAGACCTTGCCAGGTCAATAGCATAGTCAGTTCGAAAAAAAAACATTTCGACGACTTTATGAATGATAGTTTTTTTTTACATAGAGTTCGACGCGGACGAAGTCGCAGACACAACTAGTATTATATATAGGTGTCAGTAAATTCACAGAGGGATTGTTTCATAACTATAGAAAGCAATGGAAAGACTTGGAAGAGTCCTTTGCCATTGCACACTCAACAAAATACCTGTAATATAGTTTTTTCTTTTGTATTAGTTTTTATTGCTGTTTATTATTTCAAAACGTAATATAATTATAATTTATAATAATATTATAAAGAGGTAGAGGTATATATATATGTTAAAAAGTAGTACCCGATCGAGTCTCTTGCCGGTTCTTCTCGGTGACTGGGTTGTTTTCCGAACCGGTGGTAATTTTTGACGTTCATAAGCGCCTTATTAGGGCCTAAACTGAATAAAGTATTTTTAATTTGATTTGAGGTAAAGTTTGTGAGGTTGTAGGGGCAATATTTGGAACTACTGGTCCGATTTGAAAATTTCTTTCAGTTTTTTTTGTTCAGTTTACGCTATTGACCGTGCAAGGTCTTAACAGCTTCACCGGACTACTAAGGCGAGCGCTTAAGGCACTCAGCCGATTTTATTTTGACAACTAGCTCAAGGGTGCACGGCACACCTCGGCTTTGGCTGTTGGCTTTCTTTCAGTGTTAGCTCATTTATCAAGGCTATATATATAACGATAAGACCAATATGAGCGGAGCATCAATTAAGAATATTTCAAAATCGGGTTTTTTCTTTCACTTTTAGAGCTTTCGCTGCGTGTTAGAGTTAGTTAGCCCAAATTAACTACTCCACGCGAACGAAGCCGCGGGCAAAAGCTAATAAATTTTGGCAAATTTATGTAAGATCACGTGTCATACAGCATAATTTGAACGTACTGTTTTTCCTATAGTACAAATTTAACTTATTAATTTGCATACAGAATTCAAAGATGGCGATTTGACAGTTATCTTCTTATTTGAGCTTTCGCTGCGTGTTAGAGTTAGCCCAAATTAACTACTCCACGCGAACGAAGTCGCGGGCAAAAACTTATACATTTTGGCAAATTTATGTAAGATCATGTGTCATACATGTTAATTTGAACGTACTGTTTTTCCTATAGTACAAATTTCACTTATTAATTTGCATACAGCATTCAAAGATGGCGGTTTGCCGATCTTTTTATTTGAAACTCCGAACCTTTTATAATCTAAACTCAGCGTAGCTATTGTATTTCATATTCATACTGAACCTACGTACATTTCGCGATTTTTTTTAAATCAAGGCGATATCCAAAGTACATGGAAACTGGGGAATCCCTATCACTATGAGTATATACATTTTACCACTGGCAACATCGTCTATACTATCCAGCTTTCTCACGGTGATTCCCCGTGTATACAGTGAGAATTTTGTTTATATTTTAAATAGTGACTTCTTTTTGTATTTACAACCCTTAAACATGGGGTTAATTTGGACCGGCCATTTGAAACCCGTTACATAAATATGTATATACCTTTAATAACGAAAAGTAAATGATATTTAATTAATATATAGAATGACCGTTAAAAGACGAATGTACTAATAAACGGTGACCGTCACCATTAACGGTCGACTTCTTGGAACGTGGGTAATATATACGCACATCGCATTAAAAAAAACGGTTTCTTTAAGTAACGTTCTTAAAAATACATATAAAAATAATAATTTAAAAAAACATTACGTACAAACTTAAATGTACAAAACTAAACTTATATCGATGGATCAAATTTAGTCCACAGATTGTATGAAATAGTTTAATGAAATCTAAAGCAGCCGAATGAACACATTTTTTTTTTTGTAAAAAAAAAGTTTTTATACGAATTTTTATATATAAAAAAAAAATTAAACAGACATAATCACAGATTGAATTTCAGATATTTAAAAACAAAAAAAAAAATGACGCATTCGAATACAAAGTATTATATATTACATTATCATATATTTTTAATTTAATTTTACAATCTATTAAAATGCCGATTCGTTTTTCAATAAATTATTTAGAATATAATAATTACTTAATTAGTCATATTAAGTTATCTCCGTGTATTAAACGCTCGTAAAATAAATAGATAATATCTCGTTTAGAATTTCATCTGGACGTAATATGCAATAGATCCTTCTGGAACTTGGCAATCGATTTTTAAAATTTCTAATTTATTATAACTCCATATATAAAGTCCACCGAGTTAATTATGAAGTGGAACGAACACAAAACATAAAGTTATCTATAGCAAAAAAAAAGAAACAAATGTTGCAAATCTTATGATTTTACAGAACGCAACTAGAATTTCATATAACCTCCAGACATGTGAATGAATTTCAAATAAAACAAACAAATTATTGGGTTTCGATTCGAATTACAGTTGAAACTTCGAATAATGTGAACTGCTTATTCGAATAATTCTAACTGTTCAAAGTTATTCAAAGAACTTGAATTATTCGAATAATTGTACAGATAAATTTGAACAGTTGAATTCGAATTCGAACTACTTAGTGGAATAATTGAAACTGTGAGTAATTTCAACAGTTAGAATTATTCGAATAAGTAATTCGAACTACTTAGTGGAATAATTGAAACTGTGAGTAATTTCAACAGTTAGAATTATTCGAATAAGTAATTCGAACTACTTAGTGGAATAATTGAAACTGTGAGTAATTTCAACAGTTAGAATTATTCGAATAAGTAATTCAAACTACTTAGTGGAATAATTGAAACTGTGAGTAATTTCAACAGTTAGAATTATTCGAATAAGTAATTCAAACTACTTAGTGGAATAATTGAAACTGTGAGTAATTTCAACAGTTAGAATTATTCGAATAAGTAATTCAAACTACTTAGTGGAATAATTGAAACTGTGAGTAATTTCAACAGTTAGAATTATTCGAATAAGTAATTCAAACTACTTAGTGGAATAATTGAAACTGTGAGTAATTTCAACAGTTAGAATTATTCGAATAAGTAATTCAAACTACTTAGTGGAATAATTGAAACTGTGAGTAATTTCAACAGTTAGAATTATTCGAATAAGTAATTCAAACTACTTAGTGGAATAATTGAAACTGTGAGTAATTTCAACAGTTAGAATTATTCGAATAAGTAATTCAAACTACTTAGTGGAATAATTGAAACTGTGAGTAATTTCAACAGTTAGAATTATTCGAATAAGTAATTCAATCAACAGTTATTATAATTCTAATAACTAATTCGAACTACTTAGTGGAATAATTGAAACTGTGAGTAATTTCAACAGTTAGAATTATTCGAATAAGTAATTCGAACTACTTAGTGGAATAATTGAAACTGTGAGTAATTTCAACAGTTAGAATTATTCGAATAAGTAATTCGAACTACTTAGTGGAATAATTGAAACTGTGAGTAATTTCAACAGTTAGAATTATTCGAATAAGTAATTCAAACTACTTAGTGGTATAATTGAAACTGTGAGTAATTTCAACAGTTATAATTATTCGAATAAGTAATTCAAACTACTTAGTGGAATAATTGAAACTCAAGTATTCTTACTTGAAATTGTGAGTAATTACAACGGTTAGAATAAGTAATTCGAACTACTTAGAAGAATACTTGAAATTGTGAGTAATTACAACAGTTAGAATAATTAATTCAAACTACTTAGTGCAATAATTGAAGCTGTTGTAATTACTCATAGTTTTAATTATTCGAATAGTTACGTAATAGAGTTATTCGATTAATCGAAGGCGAGTAATTCTTAAATTCGAATATTCATTAAAACACCTCAAACAACATATGACTATTTAGACTATTCTGGAAGATTATTACAATATTAGTTTATACGTTATCGATCAAAGGACAAATAATACCCCTTTAATCGGGAGATAATTCCACTCCTCCACAATATTAGGGTAAATTAAATACCGCAGTAAACTTTTATTCTAGTAATTTCCTGACTTTCTTATTCTTATATCTAGAGCAATACGATCGTTTAATACACGGAAATGATAGTAAAACTACCGATTTAAAAATGTTTAGTGAGAAAACCATTTCACACGTAAACATTTGAGACAATTCAAGTATCAAGTACATTTTTTTTATCAGAAAGTACATTACTGTACAAATATATCATCGATACATTTGGGTATAATGTTACCAGCTGACAAGTTAAAAACTGTCATGCCAATGAATATTTCCTCGTAAAAATAGCAACTTTAACGCAATTCATAAAAAAAAAACATCTCTGTATAAAGAATACAAGTATTACAAGAATTGATCAAAATATCGACTCTGTACGCAATTGTTTACGTGTGAATTGGTTTTATATAAAAAAAAAACTTTATATAGGTTCATAATATTAGATTTAGTCCGGCGGTAAATAGCTAAACAGTTTATATTTATCTCTGATGTATGGACGAACGTCGTCCTTCTGAAAAACCCAAAAAAACATAATTATTTTATATTTTCGATCACTTCTTCCTATACAGAATGGTGGATGAAAACCCCCGAAAAAAAAAACCTAATTATTTTATATTTTCGATCACTTCTTTCCATACAGAATGGTGGAATGAAAACCCCCGAAAAAAAAACATAATCCGTCCTATTAAAAAAAAAAAGTTAAACGAGTGTTGAACACTTGTTTTTAAATCAATTTGTACCACAAAGAGTCTCCAACCCTTATTTAGAGATAGACACAGTTCATATTTATATAATTTGAGGGTGGTAGCTAGCTATAGGAACTTAGAAAAAGCCCTACCACCATTCTATGGTCTCATTAAGATTCCTTTCCTTCAACGAAAGCTCCGACACAGTTACAAGGGTCGAACCTACGTAAGGATCGACATACATTCCTTGTTTACCTTCACACATAACTTTGACCACGCTGTCAACGGATGTTAAACAATGGCGTAGCCTAAGACGGTAAACACGTTAAACGTAGAGAGAACTTGTCGTCGAGTGCAGCTGACGGAACAAATCAACAGTTTCCTAGCGATAGTTTAAACTGAGGGTGGTAGTACACCACAATGGACATCAAAAAAACGTTTCTTTTCACCTCCACTACATGTAATTTGGACCATAGTCTCGGCTGATATTAAATTATGATGTGATCTAAGACAGTAAACACGCTAAAACAAGAGGAGAACTGGATGTCACGTGTATCTGCCGGAACACATCCACAGGTGCTCGCTGACAGATCTTCAGCTCGAGGGTGGTTGTTAGCCAGCTGGATTTAGAAAATACTACCCTACCTATCACATTTGTTTTATTATATTTCTGGTAACCAATCTTCTAGGTAAGCCATACTCGACCTGCGGCCCACCGGTTCTGTGTAGTTGTCCCACCCGATTATACTTTATTTCATATTATCTTAAAATTTCTTGCCCATCAGTAAAACTATGACCACGCTGCGATCCTTATGATATAAGGGTTATAGCAAGCTTGTTTTATTGGGCAACCATTTTTAACAATATTAATACGTTGTTAATTTGAAATTCCTTTTTTTATATATATATTTTTTTTTTAAAGTAGCACGGTAAATTGACTGCACTGTGCCTGATGGTAAGCATAGTACAATCCAAAAACAATGGCGACCACCGATTGACATACTATCCATCGCCGGTCGCCGCTGTCATGCCGGCCTGCGAAAAGCTGGATATGCACAGGCTGATCCCGAAACGCGACCCGCAAAAGCGAATCACTATGACGGGCTTTTTCGCCATATACATGGTGGTTGCGACCCAGTCAGGCTGTAAAACCCTACCACCCCGCTTTCGCCATTGCCTCGTTCGTTACTCAGCAGGGTGCACCACGTGCAGGTGAGGTTGGCTTGGGTGTTTCAAGTCTTAAGATGTTGTGCGACACCCCTTGCACCCCATTATCTAGATATTTGTAATTTGTGGGCCTGCGACACCATGAGTGAAACGTGTTTGTGGCTCGTTTAAAAAAAAGCTTGAGCACCACTGGTTTTGATTATTACTGCCATTGTCGATTAAGTAATAACGTTACAAGAGTCTTGTGATAATTTCAATGTTCTAACAAGATGGCGGCTCCCTTGTTAGGACTTTCCAGGGAGTTTTTATAGTAACGTCAGAATCCATGCTCTGTGGTATTATTTCCCATCCACTTCACTATTGCACAATAACCGAACTATATTACGTAAAATGCCACCGATATTACAAAATATCGAGTTGAATACACATACATATAAAACATAATCCTGTGTCACGTCTGTCTATCCGTCTGGTCGCGATAAACTCAAAAACTACTCAACGGATTTTCATGCGGTTTTCATCATTACATAAAGTAACTCATGGGGAAGGTTTAGTTATATAATCTATCAAGGTTTTTTTATGGTCATTGTGGAATAACGCCCGTCGTGACCGCTAGTATGGTATAAAGACCATTACATGATCCTGACAGAAACTCTTACCTAGCAAAGTGTCGGTGATGGTGAGTGAGAAAAAAAATAATGTAAGTACTCACAGTGGCCAAGTGTTCGAGGAAGGGCAACAACTTGAGCAGCTCGTTGTCGCTGCGGTCAACGAACCAGCTGTCAATAGGTATCCCATTCTCAAGCTGGTATCCAAACGCCTGTAAGAATTATTCAAATTAAAAAAATTAGTGCGTGTAACTGTCGCACACGCTATTGGAGTAAAACTTGTTATTTAAGTACCGAATCAGCTGATAGATGGCACTACAGGTAATGATTTAATTTGTTACTTACTTACATTGAAACCAGATACATCATTAATACTATTTTATGATTTTTATTATTATTCAATTTAATATTTTTATTAAATACTAACACGCAGCGGAAGCTCTCAAAAGGTAAAAAACCCTGATTTTATTATTTACAGTTAATAGATTGCTGGTACGTCTATATCGCACTGTGTCGAGTTTTTTTCCGTCGGGTTTTGGTCACCGCAGATGTTCACTTATTAAAGTGAGTTTATTTGTCCGGAGCCAGTTATCGAGTCGGTTTTTAAAACCATGGACAGAACTAGCGGACACTACTTCGTCAGGCAATCGGTTCCAGTTCAGAGCCACTCTGTTACTGTTACTGAGGAAATTGTGTGCACTTGTTGTGTGTGAAAGTGATCGACTTATTTTAGTTTGATTTCCTCTTGTAGATCTTGTTGTGTCTCTTAAATTATTAAACATTATTCATTGTCGCTCGGCTCCTATTGGTCTTAGCGTGATGCTATATAACCTTATAGCCTTACTTGATAAATGAGCTATCTAACACTGAAACAATTTTTCTAATCGGATTACGGGATCTCCGAAATAGGTAGTTACTGAGATTACCGCGATCAACCAAACAATATGTATTACTACTTTTCTCTTGCACTTACGCCGCGTCGTCATTAAAATTACAATAACTTTTGATAGAGTGGACCGATTTTAATGAAACCAAGACTAGGTTACTCCCGAGTTTTATTGTAAACCTGGTAAACTAGTATCTATCAATGTAACACGGCTTGTATTTTTAACAACTGTAATCCTTTACACGTGTTCTGCTTTTGAATCCTTTAAATGTGTTCTGCTTTTGAATCCTTTAAACGTGTTCTGCTTTTGAATCCTTTACCAGTGTTCTGTTTTCTAATTCTTTACATGTGTCCTGTGTTTGAATCCTTTACCAGTGTTCTGCTTTTGAATCCTTTACCCGTGTTCAGTTTTTTAATCATTTACCAGTGTTCTGTTTTCTAATTCTGTACATGTGTTCTGTGTTTGAATCCTTTACACGTGTTTTGTTTTCTAATTCTTTACATGTGTTCTGTTTTCTAATTCTTTACATGTGTTCTGTGTTTGAATCCTTTACACGTGTTTTGTTTTTGAATCCTTTAAACGTGTTCTGCTTTTAAATCCTTTAAACATGTTCTGCTTTTGAATCCTTTAAACGTGTTCTGCATTTGAATCCTTTACCCGTGTTCTGTTTTTAAATCCTTTACCAGTGTTCTGTTTTCTAAATCTTTACATGTGTTCTGTTTTTCAATCCTTTACACTATCAATGATAGGGCTTATTATTATTGCAATAAAAAGCCTGACATTATGAAAAGATTAGGAACTAACCTGTGGGCTGTTGTCCACGATGACAGTCCTGCGGAGGTCTCTTCCCAGGATGGAAAGGTCTTTAACATAGTTACCGTTCACCAGCAGGCAATGCTCTCTGAATAATCTGGAAAAAACATTCGGCGTTTAATATTGATGATACTAAAACACTAATCGATACCAATATTATAAAGCTGGAGGGTTTGTTTGTATGCTTGGTTAACCACGCTAATCTCCGGAGCTACCGGTCCGATTTGAACAATTCTTTCAGTGTTAGATAGCTCTATTGTCGAGGAAGGCTATAGGCTATATATCATCACGCTAACACCGAAAGGGAGAGATTCTATGCAAATAATGTTAGCACCTGTGTTAAGAAAGGTAGAATTATGCTAAGAGTGGCTGTACTTGTACTAAGAGTGTTCGTAGAATCTATGCTAATACTGGAAACGCATGTGTTAAGAAAGGAAGAGTCTATGCTAAGACTGATAGCATCTGCGTTAAGAGTGTTGGTAGAATACATGCTAAGAGTCGCAGTACTTGAATGAAGAGTGTGGATAGAATCTATGCTAAGATTGGTAACGCCAGTGTTAAGAAAGGTAGAATGCTATGCTGAGAGTAACAATACTTGTGCTTAGAATGGTAGAATATATAGTAAGACTAGTAACACATGTGCAATGAGTGACCACTATGTATTTCTGTAGCAGAGCAGTAATTTTCTAGTCGATAACACATTGATACACAGGCTGTGCAAATTTAGTTCTTGCGGTTTAACAATATATTATTGTCTGATTTCAATAGTCAATCAAAATCAATAATACTTTATTCAATTTAGGCTCTAAGAAGGCGCTTATGAACATGAAAGCTACCACCGGTTCGGACAAACAACCCACTCATCGAGAAGAACTGGCAACAACACTCAATCTGGTTTATCTTTTCATGATACATATTTTTATAATATAGATACATTCGTTTATGGGCGTAATTTCCAAACGTCAAAATCGTTCACATATTGTTCCACCCTATAATAACCTTTAGACATTAACTGTGTTATTACAAACAAGTTAAATACGTATTGAACCCTGGCTTTAAAAAGGTATCATATTAAATGCACGGCGGTCGCTGAATGTTCGCTATATTGCTTTTTCGTATCGCTTTGGTTACGTTAGGTTACACTTGTGAAAAAGGATAACGCGAACTTGCCTCGGGCGAGCGCGATGCATTTATTAGGAAACTTTTTTAAACCAAGTATTTAATACGTATTTAACTTTTTTGTAATAACACGGTAAAAGTCGCCTGACATGGTTCTTGAACTCACTATCCGACAAATCGATAATATTCTCAGGGCTTTTGTTATAAAACCTAACACTATTAAATAAAAAATTGTTATTGGTCTTGGAGAGCCTGAAAAATGGAATGACCAATTCGTTATCTCTTGTTATTCCTTTAATTTCCCCTTCGTTTCAGATGGATTTCATACCTCTCTGTAATAAGGAAAAGTTACCAAGCGGAGAGATGAAGGTTATATCTGACCTGTACTTAATCCACCGTCGTGATGGGTCCAGCAGGTTCAGAGCCGGTCTGCGTACACCCGTTTGCTCGCAGTGAACAGGATCACTTCATAGAGACGGGAGACACGAGACAGGAACTCGGCGAAGTGAGGCCGGGTACGGACAAACACCTAAACATTCATTACTCATATTAAGTAAAACTATACGTAAGGAAACAACGCATGGGCATAATCCAATGTCGGAAATTAATTGATAGAGTGTGGTCGATCAAAATCGGTCCAACCGTTTAGGAGGAGACAAATTTACATTTGCATTTATAACATTACAGTTTGAGTTCCATGGCAGAAACAAATCAGTCTTGTTTGGGGAGGATAAATCCTGAACATAGATTTTATATTGATCAAAATATCCAGTTTGGATAGCTTCTTTAGCAATAAGGTCAACCGCTTCATTATCCTGGATTCCACTATGTCCTCGTATCCATACCAGAACTACATCATTACATATTATAAAGAGGTAAAGTTTGTCAGTTTGTGAGGTTATTGGACGTAATCTCAGGAACTACTGGTCAGATTTGAAATAATCAGTGTTAGATAGCTCACTTATCGAGTTACAGTAGTCGCATATGGAGAATATTTTAATTGCTAAGAAACAACCAAAAGTCAACGTGACGCAGTGTTCCCAGACGGTCACCCATCCAAGTACTGACCGCGCCCGATGTCGCTTAAATTCGGTGACCGACGAGAATCTGTGCTTACGATATCCTATACGACACAGTATTTACCCCCACCACTTTTTGTCACACAACAAGGTTCCAGATTAGAATTAAATTCGGTGACCGACGAGAATCTGTGCTTACGATATCCTATACGACACAGTATTTACCCCCACCACTTTTTGTCACACAGCAAGGTTCCAGATTAGAATTAAATTCGGTGACCGACGAGAATCTGTGCTTACGATATCCTATCCGACACAGTATTTACCCCCACCACTTTTTGTGACACAGCAAGGTTCCAGATTAGAATTAAATTCGGTGACCGACGAGAATCTGTGCTTACGATATCCTATCCGACACAGTATTTACCCCCACCACTTTTTGTGACACAGCAAGGTTCCAGATTAGAATTAAATTCGGTGACCGACGAGAATCTGTGCTTACGATATCCTATCCGACACAGTATTTACCCCCACCACTTTTTGTGACACAGCAAGGTTCCAGATTAGAATTAAATTCGGTGACCGACGAGAATCTGTGCTTACGATATCCTATCCGACACAGTATTTACCCCCACCACTTTTTGTGACACAGCAAGGTTCCAGATTAGAATTAAATTCGGTGACCGACGAGAATCTGTGCTTACGATATCCTATCCGACACAGTATTTACCCCCACCACTTTTTGTGACACAGCAAGGTTCCAGATTAGAATTAAATTCGGTGACCGACGAGAATCTGTGCTTACGATATCCTATCCGACACAGTATTTACCCCCACCACTTTTTGTGACACAGCAAGGTTCCAGATTAGAATTAAATTCGGTGACCGACGAGAATCTGTGCTTACGATATCCTATCCGACACAGTATTTACCCCCACCACTTTTTGTGACACAGCAAGGTTCCAGATTAGAATTAAATTCGGTGACCGACGAGAATCTGTGCTTACGATATCCTATCCGACACAGTATTTACCCCCACCACTTTTTGTGACACAGCAAGGTTCCAGATTAGAATTAAATTCGGTGACCGACGAGAATCTGTGCTTACGATATCCTATCCGACACAGTATTTACCCCCACCACTTTTTGTGACACAGCAAGGTTCCAGATTAGAATTAAATTCGGTGACCGACGAGAATCTGTGCTTACGATATCCTATCCGACACAGTATTTACCCCCACCACTTTTTGTGACACAGCAAGGTTCCAGATTAGAATTAAATTCGGTGACCGACGAGAATCTGTGCTTACGATATCCTATCCGACACAGTATTTACCCCCACCACTTTTTGTGACACAGCAAGGTTCCAGATTAGAATTAAATTCGGTGACCGACGAGAATCTGTGCTTACGATATCCTATCCGACACAGTATTTACCCCCACCACTTTTTGTGACACAGCAAGGTTCCAGATTAGAATTAAATTCGGTGACCGACGAGAATCTGTGCTTACGATTTTGTATGGAAAAGGCTCGTCTATTTTTGGTTACCAATCCACTGTCTAGATGGCACTGTTATATAATTTTTTTGGCAAGTTTGATAACAAAAGATGGTGGATGACAATTAATTTTGACATTTCAAACTGACAACTTTCAACTATTTCTTTTCATTCTCTTTGTTTACGTATTTGTTACGAGAGTGTGCTCCCTTAAATTTTCTTGTCTCCCACAAACAATTTTATCTATGTCCGGATCTACTTATAAACATTGACTCCTGCATATACATACTTGGATTTAGATATGCCTTACGATGAATATATTCATTACAAATAAAAATGATCAAAACTTATATACGATTTACGCAGTAGCGCTGTATGCATACATACATAGCTATAAATGTACATTACATATATTTATAACCAACAATGTTAGTTCGAAACTCATATTATAGAGGCGCTGATTGGAAAGAACGAGTGCGAACTCTATTTATTAACGTACTCTGTGAGTATAGCTACTAAAAATTCTATACAGTTTTTCTATACAATCCAATAATCCGACACCCCTTGATTTTCAATAGTGCCGGATTAGTGAGACTCTGCTGTATAGATTTTAAGCTGTGAGAAGATGAGATAGTATATTCTTAATGTACTCGAAATATTTACAAAGAGAGGGGAAAAGAAACGTTGAAATATTCAATGTTATTTTTCATTTCATTTTTAATCAGCACATTCGTTTCTGTTGGATCGTAGTGACTATCGGGGTATTTTAAAAATTATTCTGTGCTTTGTATTAGATTGTTAATATATGAGTCATATATAATCAAAAGTGGCTATATCTCGAATAAAACCAACAAAATTTAATTACATCACATACGTGATACAAAAATATTTTTATTATTGTTTGTTCTCTGAACAACTAAATGTATGTGGCGGTACAGAGAGAGTCCACAATTAATTTAATGTAATAAGTATATTTTATCATGTTCAAATCTTCATAAACTTAAACTGTTGTGTATGAAATTCAATATGAATAACCAAAATCTACCTAATAATTAAATATAGATCATTAAAATTAAAAATCTACAAAATCGACTTCAAATATATTGTTAGATAGTGCAAATATCAATATTTTTATTTAATTTGGTTAATTTAATAATTCAGTTATTTTTCGCTTTTTAGTGCCTTATTAGTTTTTCACATAAAATGCGGTTTTTTTTGTAATTTTTTTTTATTTTTCTATTTTTAGTGTGCATTAATATATCTGGTTTCTAATGGGTATAATAAATCGGTTCCAATTTCACGAAAATAAGTAGAGGCAAAGTAGGTAAAAATCAAATATACGATTTTTCACCCCCGTAGGGGTTTAATATTTCCTAAAGGCTAGTTAAAAATAATAATAAAGTAATAGACTAACCCTGCACTCTGCCAGCCGCTCTACTGCTGAGTTTGTCTCTGTGCCCTCGCCTCAATAGTGACACTTCTTCTTGCTTACGTCGCAACACCTGTTATTTATCACATGTATAACATTATATTTTTATCACAACTACATTACTAAAGTCATATTATTATAACAACGGATTTTTTTAAATATTCTGTTATACGTATATATATATTGAATAAAAAAAAACAATAATTCAATTTGTATTTGAAACAGACCGTGAAGATATAAATTACCTGTTCCTTGAGTTTCGTTTCTGCCTCCAACGATCGTATTAGATTCGCATTCTTACGTGATTCTTTCTTTAGCTGCGCTACCTGATAAAACATAAAAAAATATATATAGCAATAGGTGCAGAATATAAAGTTAGTTTTAAATAACTCATCAGTGTTATTTTTATTTTTGATATCACGAGTGATATTTCACTACTAGTGATATTTCACATATGATCCACAAAACTCGGCTGCGTAATTTTTGAAAGTGAAATACATGTTCAAACTCACAAATTTTCTTCGGAATTATAAAAAAAAAAACTTAAGATAGAAAAAAGCCAGTATTAAACATAAGATATAAATGCATTTTCGTTTCTAGCTGGAGGAACACGTCACTTGCTGCAGCGTTATTTATTTTCTATCTCTTTTCTAAATGTATGTATATTTATCGTCGCACGATAGATCCAGAAATTATAATATAGCTTGGAGAACATGAATTTATTAGCGCTTTTTTAACTGGCTCATACCATGTATCATATGTAAATCATGTGACACGTGATATCTCTAATGACTAGTTATGTTATATTAGTTTGTTAATTATATTATGTACTTAACGATAAATGTATAAAGGACCTAATATTCGATTTACATTATAATTTGTCAGCCATTACTTTTAGTAAAACGATTTTCAAACTCTAATATTGCAACTTTATTATAAGACGGCTTTGTTTGTTTCAATAGATAATACAGCGTTTTGCGTATACTACTACTTATGTATATATAGGTTTGATAATTATGTGCATCAGTATGTACCTCTTTGGCTCTAGCTGCTTCAGACTGCGCGTGACGTTTCGCCTCTGTTCGCATTTGTTGAACTAATTTCACCTGAAATGATTTATAATTACATAAAACATGTAACTGGTGTCGATTCTACCGCATTTATTTATTATACTCGACATTGACATGAACATTACTAGACTGAATCGGATTTAGTTATTTGCGTCGTTTCTTAACATGTTTTTTGTATCGCTGTTGTATTTTATTTTAGGAAGAGTGATGCGATTTCATATGTAAACAGACAGATATTTCTAAAAAAATATTGAAATGTATTTTATTACAAATTGCAAGAACGTGCATTATTTTTTTCTCACAAATACCTAAAAAGTACAGACATGTTTTTATTATATGTATAGATAGTAGAGTGTGTTGTGTGTATTCGCGTAAAGTGCGTACCTTGTCCCTCTTCATGGCCTGCAGGTCGTTCCTGAGCGTGTTGATCTGCAGCGCGGTGTGCGAGTGCGAGCGCTGCAGCCGCGCGTGCTCCCGCTGCGCGCCCTGCAGCCGCTTCAGCTCGCGCGACATAGCGCTCACTCGCCGCTCGTACTCATCCTTCACGCGCTTCAGCTTCTCGCTCGGCGGGGACGCTTGAGTCGCTGAATTGTCAGACGACACACACCCATCAATACACATAACCTCGAGAATTTTTGGCGGGATCTTGAGTCTGTCATGTAGTTGCTTTTATATTTTGTTCATAATCTTGTGTTATTTGACTCCGTATTTTGTAATATTGATGGCATTTTACATAATATATTTCGGTAATTATACATAAGTGAAGTGGAATGGAAATAATCGCACGGAGCATGGATTCTGATTTACCGCAGAATCTCCCTGGAAAATTCTAACAAGACGGCCACCATCTTGTTACTTCATTGAAATGATCGCAAGAAACCTGTAAAACCATTACCTACTCGACAATGGCAGTCATAATCTACTAGAAGATTAGTTGGTTACATCTCCATAACGAAATATGATGTGGCGTTATTTTTCAATAACAGTTATTATAAGCCGTTGGTATTTATTCTGCTATTGAATAATTCATTATTTTGTATTGTAGTATTTGTAACAATAATAATATTTTCAATAAACAAATATTCACTACATTGCATTCATTACTATAATCGGCATTAACCCTATTGGAATAAAAATAAAAGTGTAATTAATAACGTGCTCTCAAGGTTTATAATCGTAAATTAATATTTATTATTATTCTCGTCTACTTCTGATTATGAACAACGTGAACGGACCTCTCTTTCAAGTCGTTTTGTGGTTGTTTGTTCGTATGTTGCGGTAACGTCGGCCGAACTTGTTAGTTATAATAAGCAACTGATATACTATAACAATCTCTTAATTGCAAAGGAATAATACATTACATTATTGGTTATTATATCACACTTTCATCTAGCAAGACCTACTGTCCACGTTTTTTTCCGAACTGGCTACGCTATTGACCTAGCAAGGTCTTAACAGCTTCACCGGACTACCCTACTGTTCGCTTTTTTTTCTCGAACTGACTACGCTACTGACCTGGCAAGGGCCAACAGCTTCACCGGACTACAGCCTATTGTTCACATTACAATGTTTTTTTTTCTCGAACTGACTACGCTTTTGCCCTGGCAAGGTCTTTACAGCTTCACCGGACTACTCACACATTACAATGTCTACAATATAAAGTAAAACACTTTTTCCGAAAACAATCTTGACACCGCGATTTTATAAACTGTATTAAAGCACCACCTATGGAGTAGTACCAGTACTACATAGAACGGTTTAGACATCTACAACATTCTATCTTATACAATACGTTGTCCCGTCCTGATAATAAAAAAACCTTAATAAATTATATATTTATACCTTGAAATAAATTACTTGAAAAAAAAACTTTATCTACTGGCGAAATCTGTATGAAAATCCGTTCAGTAGATTTTGAGATTATCGCGAACAGACAGACAGACAGACAAACGTGTCAGAGGACTTTGTTTTACAATATTTTATTAATGTATGTGTGTATATATGTTTGTAAAATGTAGGATATTGAATAGTTACCGAGAGAGGCGAGCACTTTATCTTTCTCGTCATTGGTGGCTTTTATTTGATGGTGCAGCGTGTCCAGCCGCTGCTCGTAGTGCGCTCGCAGCGCTGCCAGCCTCCGCTGCGACACTTCCAGCTGCTCGATGAGCCTCGCTTTTGTGTCGATATCTTCGCTTAATGCTGCTAGCTGAGCTGATAGTGCTCTTTGACCTGCATTCAATTTTCATCAAAATATTATAAAGAACATTAATTTATACATAAAAGGAAAAACGAAAATTATACCTATATACATATATAACTGGAAAGATAACTTTTATAGGGTGGATCAGTATGTGAACGATGATGACACCTGGAAAGGAAAAAGATACCCCGATTTTGCAACATTCTTCATTGCTGCTCCGCTCCTATGGGTCTTAGCGTGATGATATATAGCCTATAACCTTCCCTGATAAATGAGCTATATAACACTGAAAGAATTTTCCAAATCGGACCAGTAGTTCCTGAGATTACCCCTTACAACGTCACAAACTCACAAACCCACAAACTCTACCTCTTTATAATATTAGTATAGATAAGTAAATAGTTGTTAGTGATATCACTTACCCATCCAGCTGCCTCCGCTGCGAGGCTCTGGCTGATCTCTGCCAGGAAACCGGTGCTGGGACTCCTCGCTGAGAGGGCTTCGAGGTTCTCTATAGCGGTGCCCTGTGTGTCGCAGGTTGATGATATCTCGCACTCCGAGTCACGCACGTATCCGTCCTGCTCTAACATCGTGACGAGGTCCGGCTGTGGGAAAGTGAAAGGTACTGGTACTGTTCAAGTATACCATAAGCAGAATTTAAGCAAAAGTAAGCATAAGGGGATCTCCCCTTATTTCACTGACCAGCAGAAGTGTCCGAGTTTCAGAGTCCTTACATTTCAATCCAACTTTAGCCGTTCCTAATACTTAACGTTATTTTTCAAGATCTTCAAATTATGTAAATGTCAAATATGAAGATCATGAAAATGAAAAATAATAATAACCTTATGGACAGAAAAATTTGAACTCCATTCTCCATATATAAAAAGTGGATATCTTCAAAATTTAAACATATCCTTTTTATCACGCTTTTGTTAGCTTCACCTGTATGTATGTTTGTAACCGACCCCTTTGAGCTCGATTTTGTCCTACTTTGAACGATCAGATTTAATTCAAACTTTGCACACCTGTCAAAGGTCGATGACAATACAATAATCCGAAAAAATGAAAAGTAAATAATATTTTAATAAAACTAAAAAAACACGCTTTCATAAAAAAACCAACTGAAAAAACAGAAAATAAAATTTAATAAATTTGGATTAAGAATAGTGTAAATTAGAAATAAATGTATATTTTTGTAAAAAGT
>MU159979.1:76550-119017 GCA_015888305.1 Antheraea pernyi
TTTTTTTATGTCATAGGTGGCAAACGAACATGTGGGTCACCTGATGTTAAGTGATCACCACCGTCCATGGACACTAACAACACCAGAGGAGTCGCAAGTGCGTTGCCACCCTTTGGGGGAAGGGTTAGGGGAGGGAGTGGGAGAGGAGAGGGGAGAGGGGAGGGGAGGTGGTCCTCCGGCGCTCTCACTGACCGAACGAAACGCAACAATGCAAGCACTGTTATATCACGTGAGTGTTTCTGTGTGTGGGATGGTACTACCCCGGGCTAGACGACCCATTCATAACTTCAGTGTAGCTCTACCACCTACAATTTAATTCGGTGTTATTACAAAGAAGTTAAACATGTATTGAATACTTGCTTTAAAAGGTTTCGAATTAAATGCAACGCGGTCGCTGAATGTTCGCCATCTTGCTCTCTTGTCTCGCTTTGGTTACGTTACGTTAGACTTGCGAGAAAGGATAACGCGAACTTGCCTCGGGCGAGCTCGGTGCATGTAATACGAAACCTTTTTAAACCCAGTTTTTTGTATTTATTTTTTTTATTATTATTTTTCTTTTTCACGATCTTCATATTCGACATTTAACGAAAAATAATGTTAAGTATTAGGAACGGCTAAGGTTGGATTTGGGTCATTTTGAAATGTGATGAGACTCTGAAACTAGAACACTTCTGCTGATCAATCAAATAAGGGGAGATCCCCTTATCTTTACTTTCCCTTACAATGGGGAGAAAGTGGGAATAATATGAATGATTAAAAGTGGATTTAGATCGTTTTGAATAGTAACAACATAACTAGAGGACACAACCAACTATTTACCTGGACATATTTCTCGCCCGAAGCCAGGAAATCTGCACAGTTGTCTATATCATCGGTCGTGGACGTCGGTTGGTACATTTCCAAGTCATTACTGGATTTCCTGCGCTTGAGAAGGGTTCTTTTATCTTCAGAATTCGTCCTTTGTTTTTTCTGTAATTCATCAAATGATTAGTTGTTTTAATTTTATTTTAGACTATCTGACTTCGTTGAGCGGTAATAGGCATTATAAAGCTACAACTTTTCTCTACAACTCAATCATATATCTCTCATCGTTAAGCAGCGTTCGTGAGAAACGTTTTCTTTCGACCATTTTTCCTCCAACTCCCCAGATATTACCCCCTACAACCTCACAAACATTACCTCTTTATAATATTACAATAATAATAGTTTTAATTAATAGCTTCTGCCCACGACTTCCTACGTGTGGAATAGTTATTTTGAGCTAACACGCAGCGGACGCTCTCAAAAGGAAAAAAAAAACGATTTTAAAACATTCTTCAATGTTTATTTATTTAGTTTATAGGAAGACCAACAGCACTAATTACAAGAATTACTATGGATAATAAGCAACAGAAAACCATTTACAGGTCTCCACGAATTGTTGCTCCGCTCTTATTGGTCTTAGCGTGATGACATTCAGAAATAACGTGGCTTTCTATCGGTAAAAGAATTTTCAAAATCGGTTTAGTACTTCCTGAGATTACCCCCTACAACGTCACAAACTCACAAACTTTACCTCTTTATAATATTAGCATAGAAGTATATATAGTATAGACTAGTTGTCACAGGCGAATTCGATCGCGTGAAATTTAGTTTAAAAAACAGATATTCAATGTACACATGGAGCGAGTGCTGTATTGAACAAGGCTTCTATAGTTTTCAAATTTGCATGGAATCCTAAAGGGGTAAAGTGAAAGGCGCTCGGGAGTAGTCAAGCTCAATATGTATACCATCTGAACTATTGTATTTATCTGTAATTAGGTTTGTCTACTATTGATTTCCCATTATTAAGATTACAAACGGGATTTTAACACTCTAAATCTAATCATTTTCCGAAAGTTTTAGGGTGTAAGGGGTGTCGAATAACATCATAAGAATTGAGACACCCAAGCCAACCTCACCTGCACGTGGTGCACCCTGCTGAATAACGAACAAGGCAATGGCGAAAGCGGGGTGGTAGGGTTTTACAGCCCGACTGGGTCGCAACCATCACGTATACGGCGAAAAAGCCCGTCATAGTGATTCGCTTCTGCGGGTCGCGTTTCGGGATCAGCCTGTGCATATCCAGCTTTTTCCAGGCCGGCATGACAGCGGTGACCAGCGATGGATAGTGTGTCCCTCGGTGGTCGCCATTGTTTTTGGACTCTTATTGGTCTTAGCGTGATGACATTCAGAAATAACGTGGCTTTCTATCGGTAAAAAAAGAAAAGTTAAATGCCTATGATCCAAAAAAAAAAATCTGTTGCATTGGTATCATAAAATACACATTTCTTTAATCGTTTTTATTTTTATATACCCAAACATGTTCACGCTCACTTGCTTTACTTGATCTAAATGTTCCGCAAACTTCTATTTAGTAAACTACAAATGCAAAGCCACTTTCGACAGGAATTCTCTACTAAAATTGTTTGTTATATCGTGAGCCGCACAAATACCGGCCGCAAGATTACAGGAACAGGAACCTATGACAGGTTCTTGAGGAAAAGTTGTACAAAAAGAAAATACTCACATTAAGATCCTCCGTTCTCTCAGTTGTCATCACCCTAGCAGCTTTATCAGCTAAATAGTTAATATCATCATCGGTTGTCGAAGCACTACCGTTAATAAGCCTCGCACATTCCGCGATAACTATGAAATCATTCAAACAATCATTCGGAAGACACAGCTCTGATGATTCCACGTTATCAGAATCCGATTCCTCAGACTTCGCGTTTGGAAAGTCGACAAAGGTTGTTGTGTGCGGTTCGTACATAGTAATATCATTGTCATCGGTCCAATTTGTTTGTTCCACAGGATTCTTCTTCGTCTTCTTCTTTGGACTTTCGTTCGTCGAACTGACGGCCTTCGAGTTCGTCAGTCCGATTTGACGGACTTTACGTATAGGAGAACTGTTCAGAGAGATCGATTTGTTATTGTCAATACGTTTCGTCTTCCTCGGTGAATTGATCGCTGATGACATTTCAGTCTTTCTCAGTTCTCTGTTCAACGAACTGTGACGTAATTGGGCACTTTTGGTTGTACGTACTTCACGCTTTGTTGTGGTAGTGATCTTATCGTTTTGGGGCTTTTTGATCGACGTTGATGACGTCACTGTATCTTTATTCGGACGTACGACTGTCTGGAAGATTGGTTTGGTAGCAGTTTTCGCGCTATGTTTTGTCTTATTCTTATGAACCTCGACTGGTTTCTCCATACTTCTGATCGTTCTAACCGGACGTGTTTTCAATTTCTGAGACCTCGTGACGCAGAAGTGTTGATTTGATATAACATTCTTCACCGTTTCACATTTCAAGGCCTTCTTCCATGCAGCGGTCGGCTTTGGAAGTGGCTTATTGATTTTCTTCTTTAACTTCGTAACTTTACCCGTGGTGCTACTTGAGAGCGGCCGCTCCCTCTTTCTACTTCTTAGCCGCATTGCAAGTTCAGATGAAATCTTAACCTGGATGAAAACATTATTTTTTAGTACCATAAGTTTAGAATAGACAACATATTTATATCAACACTAGGCGTGCCCGTGACTTCGTCCGCGTGGAACCTGATGTACAAAAGAGTGACTAACAAAGACATTTGAACATATTCGGTGTTATTACAAAAAAGTTAAATATGTATTGAACCCTGGCTTTAAAAAGGTCTCATATTAAATGCACCGCGGTCCCTGAATGTTCTCCATCTTGCTCTTTTGTCTCGCTTTGGTTACGTTAGACTTGTGAAAAAGAATAATGCGAACTTGCCTAGGGCGAGCACGGTGCATTTATTACGAAACCTTTTTAAACCAAGTATTTAATACGTATTTAACTTTTTTTTAATAACACGGTATACATTTTCACATCAAACTTAACTTGTCTTTCAATTTATTAATACAGGTTAATGATATGTACTAGTTACCAGTACATAAATCTACATAAAACACAACATATATAAATCTCGGGATTGTTGAGAGAAAAAATGGTGTCGAGGAAGTCATCTACCAAGTCAGAATTGCTGACACAAGAATATTAACTTCACCAACATCATAAATACATATTATATGGATTGTATAGTAGGGTGGCTCCTTTCTGCAAACATTTTTTTTTTTCGTTGCTCATGCAAAATATTAATCTACATATAGAAAAAAAAAATCACACCAAGTTTTTTAAACCAAATATTTAATACGTATTTCACTTTTTTGTAACACGGAATAAGTCTAATTATTATCTCCCTTTCTCTCATACTTAAGTCGCGCGTCATCATTAAAATTACAGTAATATTTGACAGACCAAATCGATTTTATTGAAACAAAGATTTAATATTACTAGAGGATATGCTTTGTGATTTTCTCGGTGTTATCGTGAATGCAGAACTCTAGCAGTGATGCAAACGAACAAACAGACAGATATTTCTAAAATTAATTGAAATGTCTTTTGTTACTTATTCCTAGACACCTGCAACATTTTTTTTTTACAATAATCTAAAAAGTACAGACACATTACATTTATATTCTTATTATATGTATAGATATTGCTAAATTAATGCCAAACAATGAAATGTTATTGAAATTCAAATAATTAATAGAAAAAAAAAATGCGAGGAGTAGTATGTACCTACTAATATTTTTCAAATAGTTGGTGCCTACCATGATTTATGCAGGACAACGAATGCTGTGAGTTGGTTTAACATTATAAAATGAAAGAAATTATGTAATCATATAATCAACTAGCTTTTATTCGCGACTTCGTTCGCAGTGATATACTTCCCTGATAAATGAGCTATATAACACTGAAAGAATTTTCCAAATCGAACCAGTACTTCCTGAGATTACCCCTTACAACGTCACAAACTCTACCTCTTTATAATATTAGTATAGATTAATTATTAAGATTCGAAACAAATATAATATATTGTTATCTAAATAAAAAAACATGTGTACAATTCACATCCTATAGAATTGGCACCTTCAAATAATGATATTATATTCAAATAAATGAAAATGTACCTCATTCTTGCATACGTGAAATCCTATATGTTCGGTTGTATGTTTTTTTTAACTGACTTCGAAATTGGAGGAGGAGGTTACTATGTTCCGTTGTATGTTTTTTTTTTTACCAACTTCAACAAGGAAAAGGTTACTACTGTTTGGTTGTATGTATTTTTTAACCGGCTTCGAAATTGGAGGAGGTTACTATATTCAGTTGTATGTATTTTTTTTAAACGTTTTTATGTATGTTAATGGATATCTTCAGTTTTAGTTCATTCAGTGAAAATAAGAATTTATATGATATTTTTATACTATTTATATATATATATATATTATACTATTTTATACTAGTTATTCCAGCGACTTCATCAGCGAGGAATAGTTACTTTAGACCAACAATAACATGCAGTGAAAGCTATCCAAAGGATAATAAACCCCGATTTTGAAAACATGGTCATCAGTGCCACGTCCGCCAATTTGACCTGTTTTAGCTAATTGAGAAACCTAAAGGGATTAAGCATTGCCTTTGAAATATTGTATACAGATTATATATAATTTGTTACATCGCAAAGTGCAATTTTCTTTTATTTTTTAGATTTTCAGCTTCAATACACCGTGCACGAAGTCCAAATTTTGTCATTAATAAAAATTTCAGTTTCTTATTTTATAGAGATTATTATAAGATCTTCACAGAAAATTTATGAATCCTCTTACTTATTTTTTTTAAATGTAGCAACACATGTTTGTACCTTACATAGATTTACATTTACAAGTATGATAACAAATCATTTCTTTTTATATTCCACATAGATGTTTATTTTTTACAAAATAATATCTACTTAAAGTTATTTGTCAATCCTATTTTTCACACATTATCATTTTTATGCAGCCCAATGTGATAACAAAGCACCATTGGTGTTATTACAAAAAAGTTAAATACGTATTGAACCCCGGCTTTAAAAAGGTTTCGTATTAAATGCACCGCAGTCGCACTTGTGAAAAAGAATAATGCGAACTTGCCTAGGGCGAGCACGGTGCATTTATTACGAAACCTTTTTAAACCAAGTATTTAATACGTATTTAACTTTTTTTTAATAACACGGTATACATTTTCACATCAAACTTAACTTGTCTTTCAATTTATTAATACAGGTTAATGATATGTACTAGTTACCAGTACATAAATCTACATAAAACACAACATATATAAATCTCGGAATTGTTGAGAGAAAAAATGGTGTCGAGGAAGTCATCTACCAGGGTCAGAATTACTGACACAAGAATATTAACTTCACAAACATCATAAATACATATTATATAAATTGTATAGTAAGGTGGCTCAGCTCATTTCCGCAAACATTTTTTTTTTTCGTTGCTCATGCAAAATATTAATCTACATATAGAAAAAAAAATCACACCAAGTTTGGGCTCTTAATATTAATTTTAAGTACTTACAATTTCAATTTAAAGGTTTGCCATTCGAAATGCATGTAAATTTTTTTTTTTTTTCAAACTTCTAATGCTTACCCAGCTTTTACAATATTGCAAATCGGTTTGATGGAACTTGTGGGGAATTTCACACTCTTTAAAATAGTCTTAGTGTTTTTTTGTGTAACTCGCACTGGTTCACCAGTAGGAGTCGTCAAAGTACAGTTTTTGTAAATAGATATTTTCTCTTAATTTTTCGAGCAAACCGCTAAAAGTAGGAAGAAAAAAGAACCGACTTATAAAAAAAAAGTTATCCGACCAATATTTCATGAATTTACAGCCATTTTTATACCAGAAAATGTAAGAAATTGGTAAATACTAACTCATAATGTTATTTAGATTCATTTTTTCTACTTATTACCATTATACTCGTATTTTCCTACACTAAGAACTTTTTTTAAATTTTTATGATTTCTCACTATATTATTATTATTATTTATTTATTTCTTACATTTTCCGGGATAAAAATGGCTGTAAATTCATGAAATATTGGTCGGATAACTTTTTTTTTATAAGTCGGTTCTTTTTTCTTCCTACTTTTAGCGGTTTGCTCGAAAAATTAAGAGAAAATATCTATTTACAAAAACTGTACTTTGACGACTCCTACTGGTGAACCAGTGCGAGTTACACAAAAAAACACTAAGACTATTTTAAAGAGTGTGAAATTCCCCACAAGTTCCATCAAACCGATAAACTTTAAATTTAAATTGTAAGTACTTAAAATTAATATTAAGAGCCCAAACTTGGTGAGATTTTTTTTGTCTATATGTAGAATAATATTTTGCATGAGCAAGGAAAAAAAAAATTGCGGAAATGAACCACCCTATTGTATAGTTTATTTCCTTCAATACATCAGATTATAGTAACATTTTACAGATTGTACTCTACTGAAAACAAAAAAAAAATCATTTAATCGCTTTTCTATTGTCAGTTTTATCTGTAGCAGCTATTAATTATCAATATGTAGTACCTAAATTATGAATTTTTAAAAGAAAGAAAAAAGAAATATTTTTGTCATAAAGTATACAACAAAATTATAACAAAACACAAGTAAATCTTAGGACAAAGAGACCTGGCGTCAGCATACTCCCATCTATAACGCCAGTTACAGAACGGCGCTGGTTTTCAGCCAGGCCTCAAATTTTCCCGGCAAGTATAATAAATTTATAAATATATACCAAGATATTAATTTCTGAATTTAGAAGACGCAAAAAACTATATAATGGTATAGAGTTTTAGACTGTCCACAATCACAGAATACTTGCTTAATTTTAACACAAACTTTTGCATTCGTTGCAATAGACTGTTTCATATTCCCTTTTATATAAATAATATTTCCTTTTATAATCCGATTGCTACATGTGTCACTCATATAATACTATCACTAACTGTATCTCCTGCTGTGCCCATATCAACATAGATATATTTCATCTTAGTCGGAGTCAATTTCGTCACATAATAAACGCAGGTTTTCTCTTTAATATCATATATTTAATTTACCATACTCATATAAGATTGTATGATTATCAACTTTTAAATAATGGCATTTCGTACATTCAAATTCTGTCAAGTTCTTCTGTCTGTATTCTTTCAAGTTAGTCATGGTAGAATCACTCTATAGGTAGTATTAAATATTAATTGTATAATTTTGCTCTTCCAGTTTAGGCCAGTGTAATATATCCAAGGACACATACAATAGATATCATGCATAAATAAATATAAATTTACATAATAATTAGTGTTGGTAATGTTAAAGTTTAATTTTGTTACTAGTTATTGTTATATAAATTGGCCAGAGTATAGATAAACGGAGAAACAACATATAAAAGCAAAGATTTAAAATCAGAATGACGGGGTATACTGTCATAGAAAGAATATACTAGATTAGGACAATTGTATAAGATGTAAATATAGATGTCCATGCACATAGTTTTGGATAATATCGCAGTAAAAAAATTAATTGTAAACATAGTTACTTATTATCTGTAATGTGTGCCTTGTAAATAAACAAATAGAGTGGAGATTGAACAGATGTCGTACAAATACATTCTGGAAAAATAATTCAACAATTATTAAAATATATATGTGATATTTATTATAATATTGTTAAAAATTGTTATTAATTTCGAAACAAAAATATTTTATTAAGAAATTGTAATAATTTGTCTAAACTTTGTCATAAATAAATATATTGTGATATATCTTATCTAAATAAGGACTAAGTGTCTAAAAAGCGAAACTAAATAAACAATCAAAATCAATCATTGTGTTTATATGGATAACTTTAACTACAAGCTCACCTAAAGTGTGGTTACCTCAATGTACTTAAAGTTGGTGACATGGGAAACTTATAATACTGACTCTAAAGTGAAGCAAGTAGAATACTGGTGCTTGGCACTAGTTCAACTTGAGGGTGACAGTTAGACAGGCATTACCGAAAGTCATACCACCATGGTACACTTTTATTATGATATTTTTCTTTGTAAGTTCCAACCTATTGCATTATTGAGTAAGGCTACCAAACTTTCCGTTTGATAACACAAAAGTAATAAGATTTCTTTGTAAATCTTGCTTCATATAAGAATTAATAAAATTTGTAACATCAAAAATGTTATACACAAAAGAAAAAATGATGGGATATTGTATTAAGAAGGTCTGGTACGACTTTCTGGACGGTCTGGACGTCAATGGAAAGCTAAGCGGAAGGTCTACCTAAGGTTTACCTTTGATATGTTCTCAACATAATTACTCATAATAGAATTAATCATTGTATACTTCATGTGATTTTAACATTTGATTTATTAAACTTAAAAGAATGGAAAATAAATTTTAATTATAACATTTTAGGTCAATACATGACACCACATTTTTGCGTAACATTGGGAATCCTAGGTAGCATTTAACTTTATATTTTCATTAAATAAAATCATTAAGTACAAGTTATGATTTGGAAAAACTACAAATTAATTACTTTGCAAATTCCCACCATCTTGAGAGTTATAACGTATAATAAACCAAGGAGTTTTTCTTGAAATTGATGTTATTAGCCAAAAATAGTAATTTTGGCAGCCTTACCAATATCTAAATCAATCTGTTTGAATATGCTACCACTAATCCTATTAATTTAATTATGAACACACAGAATTTCATTTTCAGAAAAGTGTTCCCGAGTTAACCCAAGAATTAGAGGCAGTGAGAGCAATGGTTAAAAGTCTCCAAGCATATCTCAAACAGTTGCGTACATTAAAAACTGATTTATATGAAATGAATAGTAAATATAAAGAACTCGGTTATGTAAATGCTCAGTTTATCGATGTGATTAATAAAAAGTGAAATTAGCTAGATAAAGTTATAAGATTATTGTTTAGAACATTAGTGGGATTAAGATTATCTAATCGCTATTTCACGTGATGATAATATTACGTTTGTTGTTTCCTTATTACTTCTTTGAATAGCTAAACAAATTATGTATGGAAATTAAAATCTCGCTTACAATCATTGATATCGACACTTTTAGAATATCTCATATTCTTAATACGTATTTGGAGGAACTGAAATAGAGGCGAGCTGACTCTCAAGTGCAACAGCCGTAACAAACTAAAGTGGTTGGAGACAAACTTGACAAAATTTCAGTTTGAGGGAGGTAACTAACCAGAGGAGCTTAGAAAAAATCCTACCACTGGACTATAGGTTCAGCACTATGTTTATCTTCACCGAAAGCACCACGGAGGTTTGGCATCCGCAAGGATATGTAGCTACGTCGATTGTCGTAATAGACAATATGTATTCTTCTTTAAAACATAAGAATAATATAAATAAATCAAAACAGCATGACTATAGCTATATCTTATTAATTTTTTAATTTAATTTGTACAAAAAATTATAGGTCGTGAATCGCATGAATCAGGCAGCAGCCCAAGCCGAGGTGTGGCCGTGCACCCTTGAGCTAGTTGTGAAAATTAAATTGGCTGAGTGCCTTAAGTGCTCGCCTTAGTAGTCCGGTGAAGCTGTTAAGGCCTTACTGGGTCAATAGCGTAGTGAGTTCGGAAAAAAATAATTCAAAATATTATTATGGGAATTTAACATTGACATTTATTAATTGTTTCGATATTATACATACAATATACTATCTTTTGATCAGTTGTGATTCCAGTAAATATTTGCCTTTTTCATTAAGTAATAAGGATAAGGCACTACAAAGACCATGTTTACTACTTTTAGAAGATTTTGTAGAACAAAGATATGACTTTGAATGCATCATCTTGTGAACGATTAGACAGCTATTATTGCTATATTTGGTAAGTGGTAGAGCCACGCTGAAACTATTACTGGTTTCAGGATGAATGGGTCGGCTCTTCCGGGGTAGTACCACCCTCTCATAGAAAACCGACGTAAAGTAACAATGTTTGCATTGCTGCGTTACGTTCGGTCAGTGAGAGCACCGGAAGCCCACCTCTCTTCCGGTTCCTCCTCTCGCCTTCCGCTTCCCTTCCTCCCCCTCCAACTCAGGCTGGCAACGCACTTGCGACTGCCCTGGTGTTGCAAGTGTCTATGGGCGGTGGTGATCACTTAACGTCAGGTGACACACTGTCCGTTTGCCTCCTATACCTATAAATGTTTGAATCTCAAAATGTGTTATAGTTTTCGGTTTTTACTCATTTCCATTCCATTCTGTTTAATTGTGTCAAGTAAAATTTGATTATTGTACTAGCTTCTGTGAGCGTCTTTGTCAGTATGGAATAGTTACTTTGGGCTAACACAAAAAAAAAATGATTTTGAAATATTCTTCATTGGTGCTCCGCTCCTATTGGTCTCAGTTTGATAACTTATTTACCTTTCTTGATAAATGAGCTATCTTATACTGAAAGAATTTTTTAAATCGTACCAGTAGCTGAGATTCGTATGTTCAAGCAAACAAATTCTTCAGCTTTATAATATTAAGTATAGAAGTATAGATTTTAGGGTAAAATCATCAATGATTGATTTAAAATATAAGAAAAATGTATGTATAAATAAAACTATTATGTTTTTATTTGAAATGTCTTTTATTACTTATTAATAAGTTACATTATTTCGATATATATATCCAGATATTTTATTTGAATTTTCTACTTTAATATTCTCTCTTTCTTACAAGATATGGATAACTTTAACTACAAGCTCACCTAAAGTGTGGTTACCTCAATGTACTTAAAGTTGGTGACATGGGAAACTTATAATACTGACTCTAAAGTGAAGCAAGTAGAATACTGGTGCTTGGCACTAGTTCAACTTGAGGGTGACAGTTAGACAGGCATTACCGAAAGTCATACCACCATGGTACACTTTTATTATGATATTTTTCTTTGTAAGTTCCAACCTATTGCATTATTGAGTAAGGCTACCAAACTTTCCACTTATAACAATAAAGTAATAGAGTTACTTTATGTTTTTAAACACCAATGCAACACAAAAGTAATAAGATTTTTTTGTAAATTTGTAACATAAAAAATTTTAAACACAAAAGAAAAAATGATGGTATATTGTATAAAAAAGGTCTGGTACGATTTTTCCATTGACGTCCGTCAAATTGAGGGCTGGGATAAGGAAAGGAGGGACGGGTATTACCTCACTGAAAAGGAAAGTTGTGGAGCCGCTCTGCCCAAGCTCTTTGTAACCTTTCTGTAAAAAAATATCAACCTCCAACTTGGCGGACGTCAATGGAAAGCTAAGCGGAAGGTCTACCTAAGGTTTACCTTTGATATTTTCTCAACATAATTAATCATTCTATACTTCATGTGATTTTAACATTTGATCTATTACACTTAAAAGAATAGAAAATAAATGTTAATTATAACATTTTAGGTCAATATACATGACACCATATTTTTGCCTAAAATTGGGAATCCTAAGTAGCATTTAACTTTATATTTTCGTTAAATAAAATCATTAAGTACAAGTTATGATTTGGAAAAACTACAAATTAATTACTTTGCAAATTCCCACCATCTTGAGAGTTATAACGTATAATAAACCAAGGAGTTTTTCTTGAAATTGATGTTATTAGCCAAAAATAGTAATTTTGGCAGCCTTACCAATATCTAAATCAATCTGTTTGAATATGCTACCACTAATCCTATTAATTTAATTATGAACACACAGAATTTCATTTTCAGAAAAGTGTTCCCGAGTTAACCCAAGAATTAGAGGCAGTGAGAGCAATGGTTAAAAGTCTCCAAGCATATCTCAAACAGTTGCGTACATTAAAAACTGATTTATATGAAATGAATAGTAAATATAAAGAACTCGGTTATGTAAATGCTCAGTTTATCGATGTGATTAATAAAAAGTGAAATTAGCTAGATAAAGTTATAAGATTATTGTTTAGAACATTAGTGGGATTAAGATTATCTCGAGTGGCAGATCTTGTTACCCTTGGCCCAAGATTGAATACGCTACTGGCTGTGATCCTATAGAAATAGATATCGAAGGATTGTTACACTAATCACATATAGGGTCGATGCAGTCAGGATTGCCAATAAACACTTCGTTGATACTGTCACTACTCATTTGGCCAGAGCTTCGCCTTACAATAACTTCCACATAGGAGTGCGTCCAGATCAGCGACATCTTGCCCTTTATATGCCGAACTCCCACCAATGTAGTCTCACACCGGGGTGAATAATGAACAGCCGATAACTTCTACCAATAGCGTTCGAGGTCATTAGTAACACCCCGATAAAGTCAATAGCGCGGTATCGCAGGTCAATAGTGGTTCCCCGGGTGGCTTGACGTAGACATTAACAGGATATTAAAATTTATAGTGTTTAGAAAATACTGCAGTATACTTATACTCTACTTCGATAGTATAGCTTTGTATTTGGCTTTGAGCATACAGTCAAGAAGTTAACACAAAACAAATTCAAAACAGGAAGGGTTTTATTCTTTTCCCTTATCGAACTGATATGGTTTACAAAATTGATCTGAAACAAAATACATATAGATATTATTGAGGTATATATGCTTGGTGCACATATATGTTTCAATAACTCATACAGGTATGAATATGTAGCTTAGCTTAGATAGGTCGTGAATCGCATGAATCAGGCAGCAGCCCAAGCCGAGGTGTGGCCGTGCACCCTTGAGCTAGTTGTGAAAATTAAATTGGCTGAGTGCCTTAAGTGCTCCTCTTAGTGGTCCGGTGAAGCTGTTAATGCCTTACTAGGTCAATAGCGTAATCAGTTCGAAAAAAAAAACAAGGTCAAAATATTATTATATGAATTTAACACGGACATATATTAATTGTTTTTAATTATACCTGCAATATAATATATAATATCTTTTGATCAATTATGATTCAAGTAGATATTTGCCTTTTTCATTAAGTAATAAGAATAAGGGCAACAGAAAGACACCATGTTACTTTTAGAAGATTTTGTATGACTTCGAATGTATCATCTTTTAAATGCTTTCACAGCTAATATATATCTATAAATGTTTTACAGTTTTCGGTTTTTACTTGTTTCCATTCCATTCTGTTTAATTGTGTCAAGTAAATTGACACAATTAAACAATTGATACAATTTTGATTATTGTACTAGCTTCTGTGAGCGACTTTGTCAGTATAGAATAGTTACTTTCGGCTAACAAAAAAAAAAACGATTTTGTAATATTCTTCATTGGTGTTCCGCTCCTATTGGTCTTAGCGTGATAACTTATTTACCTTTCTTGATAAATGAGCTATCTTATACTGAAAGAATTTTTTAAATCGTACCAGTAGCTGAATTCGCATGTTCAAGCAAACAAATTCTTCAGTTTTATAATATTAAGTATAGAAGTATAGATTTTAGGGTAAAATCATGAATGATTGATTTAAAATATAAGAAAAATGTATGTATAAATAAAACTATTATGTTTTTATTTGAAATGTCTTTTATTACTTATTAATAAGTTACATTATTTCGATATATATTTCCAGATATTTTATTTGAATTTTCTACTTTAATATTCTCTCTTTCTTACAATTCAATAATTAGTTTGGATTTTTTAAACAGGTGAATGTATCTTTTATTATTATTGTAACTTCTATTAATTTTGGTTGTTTATTGTTTTTTCATACACAATTTGTTTGTTCCTATCTTATACAAATCAACAAATATTCTATCATCATCAGCCTGTAAAAGACCCATTGCGGCCATGGACCTCTTTTCTAAGGGCATGGGCGTCATAGGCAATCACAACTACAACCCACGACGTACTGGAGCTATTTGAAACTTTGAAAAATCCATAGTTATATGTTTTCCCACGTATGATGGTATTATAAGAACAATTTCTCAGCTTCAGGTTTCCTCACCATGCTTTCCTTCACCATCAGCCGATAGTGTTAGGTCAATTTAAATTTGTAAATGTACACATATTCCCAATAATTCGTTGGCACATATTCTGTAGTTCTAACCCGAGGACATTGGATTGATATTCCACCAGTTAAACCACTAGACTAACACAGCGATTTGCGAACATTTAAATTTAATTTACATAGTAATCCAGTTATAGAAAAAACAGTGAATTCTCTAATAATAAAATGTTTTATCATTAAACTATCTCTTTATTAGTCTTTGTTGTTATGAAGTCTCATAACCTTCTGTTGCATTCTCGAAAAAGGTTCTGGATGTTTTCTCTGAAAGAATTGGTTATTTAATGTAATACAATCCATATTATTTGAAACTATATTACCTAGGGCGTTTATATAGGGTCATTTGTGTTGTGGCACAGGTTTCATGTTAGTCTTACGCTACTCCCAAACCTGCGTATATATCAACACGTAGTTTTGTCTATGGTCGCAATTAAAGCAGGTGTGGGAACGGTTTTTTTTTCGAACTGACTACGGTGTTGACCTTGACAGATCTTTACAGCTTCACCGAACTATTAAGGCGAGCGCTGAAAGTACTCAGTCGATTTAATTGGGGAATTAGCTCAAAGGTGCACGGCACATCTCGGCTTGGGCTGTTGCCTGATACATGCATTTCGCGACCTATCTGGGCTAAGCTAAAGTTCCATATTCATACTTATGAGTTATTGAAACATGCATGTGTACCAAGCATACATACCTCAATAACTCTTATATGTATTTTGTGTCGCATAATTTTCTAAACTATTTCAGTTCGTGTGGGAAAGGCTTGTCGCCATACCTTATGAACTATCAAGCTGTACGACGATAGATAGGCAAGAAGCAATTATCAACACAGAATCACTACTATCATGTCATTAGCGACTAGCTATGTCCGCATGGAGTTAAATGTGTAAAAACCAAAAAGTTTACAATAACTTGGTAGCTTTTAACATGAATGGGTCTACTACCACCCGACGCAGAGAAACACCCAAACACAGAAAAATAACAGAGTAATAAATAAACACAACATTAGAACAACAAGTGTATGCAAATCGAATAAACATTATACCATCCCCTTAGGGGTTGAATATTTTCTTCACATTTAAGTTGAACCACCCCTGAGTATAACCGATTCAAATAAAAAAGTCGATCAGACAGTCATAAGGACTGCAGACAGAAGTGAAGATTCAAAACAATGGGATAACTGTATTTTCTTGAAATTTTAAATTAACTATAGTGTACATTACAATATTTAAATTATATAATTTGCATACGGAAATCATTGACATTAGTCTGGTCTTTACATCTATTGGTACTCGGAGCAATAATTATACATATTTATAAAGTTGCCTAAAAAAATATTAAATAAATAAAGATAAAATATATGTAAGAGTAAAATATATGTGTGTATACAGTAAAGTAACTTACCCTGGTAACATATAAATTGCATTTTTCTCTCGCACCTCGCTTCCATGAAAAAATCTAAAAAGTACAGACACTTTAGATTTATATTCTTATTATATGTATAGATTATTTCGTGTTTTAGAGAATTGATTGTGAATTTATACTAACCTATCATACAAATTGAGTACTGCGGTGTGTCGCAAGGTAAACCATAGACCAATCCATTCAAATGATCTTGTCTATCCAAATTCAGACACGATGAATCTGTGGTATATTCTTCGTCTAACCATGGCGGCATCTAGCGGTGAAAGAAAAGTACATATTTACAAATTACATTTAAGTACAATTTTTTTTTTAGCAACCAACCTTCTTTATTTTCACTGCAATTATCGAGTAGGTAATAATACTACAAATGATTTGTGATAATTTCAATGTTCTAACAAAATGGTGGCTTCCTTGTTAGAACTTTCTAGAGTGTTCGGTAGGTCGTAGAGCCAAATTTTTTTAACAGTTAATAATAAGCCATAGTGTTTAGTGAGATATCAGTCCGTCATGTAGTGGTTTTTATATTTTATTAATAATCTTATGTCATTTGACTCCTTGTTTTGTCATATTGGTGGTATTTTACGTAATATTGTTCAGTTATTGTGCAAGTGAATGGGAAACAATGCCACGGAGTATGAATTCTGAGATGCCACAAAACTCCCTGGAAAGTTCTAATAAGCGAGTCAATTTGTGATACTATTACCTACTCGACAATGGCAGTAATAATGGATTGCCAAAAAAACAAATAAACCAAAATAATTTTTTTTTACTCACATATAATCCAATAGATGTATCAGCGAATGTTTTCAGGTCTGGTATCCGTTTTCCATTAGAAGGATTGTACCAACCGTAATTGACGGAATCAGTGGCGACATCTTTCGTCATATTCAGACGTCCCGATACCCATATGTGGGTTATCGCTGGAATATATCGATATTTTTTACATCAGTCTTTCCTATAATTCATATTATAAAGTAAATTAATCTATTAGTTTTAGCCCGGCATATTGTGGCTCTACACAATGTTCACTCCAGACCACAATGGAAGCGGATGAGCTTATTGCCTCATGTTATGTTTCAATATATGTGTTAGAATGCGATAGAATATTTTACGTTGATTCGTGTTATTCGGGGTCTCGATGGACTTAACTAGCTTTTGTTAGGAAAAAAAACAATTCTTATTTCACTCCTCCTCTTCATGCGCACGATACTACTTGCCCTGCACACTACACTTATAAGTAGTACATCTAATAATTGTAGTTTCTTAAAACATTAAAAACTTATTATTACGTGAACATATCAGAATCAATTTGTCTCTAAAAAGTATATAAAACTGAAAAAAGCGTGACGCGTGCAATATTGCAGACCTCTGTCGTTTTACTTATATATAGTTTTGTTCGCGGCTTCGCTCGTATTAATGTAGACTTTAAGACCATGTTTCTCGTCAATAAATCCAGCTTTTTAAATATTTGACAATGGATTTTTAAAATCGTGTAAGTATTATTGAGGCTTATCCAAACAAACAAAATATCTTTTTTTATATATCTATATAATAATACTTGTTATGAAATACGTATAATCGGCCGGTCGGTCTGGCTTTTCGAGATTTCCAACAATTATCGTTATATTTCAAACAATTTACAAAAACTCTTGATATATTATATACCTTCCTACCTACAAAACCTTCGTGGTAAATCACTCTATTTATTAATGAAAATCGCATTAAAATCTGCTCAGTAGTGTTTGAGTTTATCGCGAATAGACAGACAGTAGCAGAGGAGGACTTTGTTTTATAATATGTAGTGACAATTCTGAGTTGTCTTTTTTTTATCTTTCAAACTTTATATTGATTTTAAGTTACTTCTATTAAATTGTATCATGACTTCAAGCTAATATTATTTACTAATAAGCAAATACTCCAGCTTTGATCTGCGACTTCATCCGTCCGAAATTTAGCAAAAAAAATCCTATTCAGTGGTAATGTGGGACACTGCTTTTTTTAAATATATTTACGCGAATCCCTATCTTTTGTTTAAATATAATCTCAATTATTCATCATAAAATCAGCTATCTACCAATGAAAGTCTCGACAAAATCAGTCCAACCGTTTTAAAGATTAACCCGAACTATAGCACACCTTTATTGTTGTAAACAAAGTCCAAACAAAAACCTTAACTAATAAAATAGCTCGCAACATGAACGGCAATATTTATTCGTAATAAGATTAACAACGAAGCCAGAATTCTCATATGAACGCACGTGCTTGCGTAAGCCAAAATTCATAATCCTATTAAAGACGAAGGTCTTAATCGACAGATTTGGACAATTACTCAAGGATAATCTCATTGTTTGGCCAGATTCAGGTATGAACAAAATCTTCCGCGTATATTATATTGCACGCAATGATATCAAATTTTTAGTTATAATATCATTGATTACAAGATTTCAAATTATATTGTTTGTTTAGCGATGACAGTTGACAGATGACAGCAAGACGTTAATTCCGGTAATATTAAAAAAACACCTACACACCCTGAACATTTATGCAATAGAGTATTTAAAAAAAAAGTCGAGGCTGTCTTAAGGACTGCCCACAGAAGTTATAACTCAAAACAATAAAATAAATGTGATCTTTTTGAATTTTCATTATAGTTTCAATGACAATATTTAAATTTTTAGAATGTATTTATTCAAATTATTAACATTAGTTTTCATATCTACTGGCACTCGGAACAATAATTATATACATTTTAATAAAGCCTACTAATCAATCAAATGTACGATGATGTGCAAAATATAAATACTGCATGTACACGGGCTCCTATACAACCCGCCGCTAGTCTGACGCACGCCGCGCAAGCGCAATACGACCGGTCATGCTTACGTAGCATGTCATGTCGCAAAATGTATCTACTGCGGAAAATACCGTTCAAAGTGCCTAAAGAAGTTTTCATTTTAAAAATATTGTGTATTTTTCATGCAATGTTAGTATTCTCGACAACTAATAAAGTAATGAAGACTTTTAAGATTTTAATGTTTTATAAGTTCCCAAGCCTATTTTATAAGGTTTTAGCCATAGCCTTTGTTAATAATAGACTTGATGTTGCTTGTTAACCCTACGAAAAGCATCGAGAAAAGTTCTACAATTTGATCACATCGTGACATATTGCTCTTAAGCCAGACATTGTATATACTCGACTGTATCATATGCGTGTTTAAATTTTTCGATGGGCAAAAAGCTTGTGATTTCGCCAGACTAGCGACGCGAAGTATATAGGTGGTAGAGCCACGCTGAAGTTATTACTGGTTTCAGGTCAGTTCATAAGTTTTCATAAGGGTTTGCCAAGCTATAACAATAAACATTATTATTTACGATTTAACCATGGAGGTTAGAGGTAAGAAAAACTATCTCATATGGGAGACATGTTAAAAAAGTATCCAGTTCTAAGCACTAAATTATAGTTTAAAGAACCTCCAAAATAGCGCTAGTATAGGCAAAGGTTATGTATAGTCCAAAATAATCTAAATATAATCTAAAACAACTGCTGTAAGAAAACGTGTAGCGAGATAGAATTTTTGTGAACTTTAAATAATATGTGTATTGAGTTCTGAGGTTTTATTTTCATAAAACTTGGTGAAATAATTGAACAATAATGAACCCTGTTGCTACTGTAGCGTCACATTAATTAACTGATGTTCGCACTTTCTTTATCATCATGTATTTACAGTGACATCTAGTGACCATAACAGTACGTCTACTCAACAGTAGATGGCAGGATAAGCAATAATGCATTTTTATTAATCAGTTATGATCATAATTTTAATATAGTATTTTTTTTACAAATCAACATATCTTTAAATCTATATATCTATAATTCTATGACTGAACTATTCCTAAACAGTTGGACAGATTTAGATGTTTTATTTAGTAAATATTCAGATGGATTCAGGAATGGTTTATAATCACAATTGGAACTGGTAGGTGGCACTAAGATTGAATTTTAAGATTTGCCATTATCAAAACAGGACAATGTCCGTCGGATCCATTAGTAATTATGTATTTACAGTGTATCCATTATCGATAACCGCAAAGTAAGTACGTCTTTTCAACGTTAGATGGCAGGATAAGTAATAAAACGGTTTTATTGATAAATAATTATCGCCTTTTTTTTTAAATTCTTTTTTGGCAATCAATGTTTTTGATTGTTACTGACATTGTCGAGTAGTTAATAGTATTACAAATTTTTCTTCCATTCCATTTTTGGCAACCAGTCTTCTAGTAGACTATTACTGCCATTGTCAAATGAGTATCGATATTACAGGTTTCTTAATAAAATTTCAATGAACTACCAAGATGGTGGCCAACTTGTTAGCAAAACTTTCTATGGAGCTTTTGTGTCATCTCAGAGTTCATGGTCTGTGGTATTATTTTCTATTCAGTTGACTTGTGCACAACAAACAAACTATATTACATAAAACACCACCAATTTTACACAATATAGAGTTAAGTAACACAAGGTTATGAATAAAATATAAAATCCACTACATGACAGACCAAAATCAACCAATTTAGATATATATATATTTTTTATAAATCAAAATGATATATATGTGACTCTTTTATACGTGTCTATGTGACCGTACTTTTAAATGGCTGGATAAATTTTGATAAAACTTTTTGTGAGTGTTCAGGTGAATTTAAGTATGGTTTACATTCACAATTGAACATTTTAAGTGGCGCTGGGATCTGAGTCCACGATTTTATTATTATTATCAGGGCAGTATAACGTCTGCTGGACCAACTTGTTTTAAATTATATAGTGTATAATTGACTATTTTATGTATGATTCTCAATAAACATTTTTCTCTACTAAATGAAACATTTAGATTTGATTCCTTATTTTAAAGACCTTCGTTCCGAACGTAGGTCTGTTGATCGCACATATTTTTTAATAAATGAGTTGTTTAACCCTTCGGCTGATTTTTAAGACCTAAATTTCAAAATGGCGGATCATGTTTTTAAATATCTAACCCTTTCTTAAATATTATAATTTAACATCACATTCTTTGTTATCGTTCAATATTTTTTTTTTTTTTTAGTAAATATAGTATTATTTTTAAGTTTATGCTGCCAACAGTTACCAGTGTATCATAAGGCCTACATTTGTGTGTATGGAGCTTAAACCTTTACGCTGTTATTACATAAAAGTTAAATACGTATTGAACCCTGGCTTTAAAAAGGTCTCGTATTAAATGCACCGCGGTCACTGAATGTTCGCCATCTTACTTTTTTGTCTCGCTTTGGTTTCGTTAGGTTAGACTTGCGAAAAAGGATAACGCGAACTTGCCTCGGGCGAGCGCGGTGCATTTATTAGGAAACTTTTTTAAACCGAGTAATTAATACGTATTTAACTTTTTCGTAATAACACGGTTATGGTTTTGGACTGTCCAGGGGGTTTAGTTTAATATACTCACCTCATCTTTCTGAGGACGCAGTTTGCAGCAGCCTCGTGCCAGTTCAATCTCCCATCATAAATATGATATAGTCCGGTTCTGCATCTAATAGTCTTCAGTTCGCTAACTTTAACTTCAAGATGTGCGGCTGTAATGATGCATTTGTTAAATTAGCACGATCTGATACAGGAATTCGACAAACTATAAAAGAGTCACTATATATATCAAATCATAAATACTTTATTTAATTTAGGCCCTGAGAACAAAATCAAAATATATTTTCTTCAATTTAGGCCCTGAGAAGGCGCTTATGAACGTCAAAGCTACTACCGGTTCGGAAAACAACCCAGTCATCGAGAAGAACCGGCAACAACACTCGATCTGGTTTATCTCTTTATGTTATATATTTTTTTGAACTATCGCTAAGCAACTGTTGGTGTGTTCCGGCAGGTGCAGGGCTTCGATCAACAATAACTAGATAAAGGGTCACGTACAAAAACGAAGTTAACTGCTGTCCGTGTAAATATATACTTATATATATACTTATGTAGGCTATTTGTTTACTAAGAAAGGGAGAAAAATATTTTAAAACAGTTTTAAGTTTAACCTAATTACAACCATGACACCTAGTAATAAAGTCACAAATGTCCAAATTATTATCTAATACTTACGATAAAAGGAACAAAGCAATAAATTACTCCCGTCACTTACAAATGAAAAGACAACATAAACAACATTTAGTGTGAATTCAACCTTAACACGAAATGAATAAAGTACTTTTTCCAGCTATTATGCGTGTTTGTGCGTGGTTGGCGAGCCTTGGCCAAACATTTGTACCACAGGTTTAAAATCGGTACTTTTGTTCAAAATTTGACATTATTTGTTAGTTTAAAGCTTAAAATATAACTTATTCAACATGTATTTAGCGAAAGTAAGATAGATTTTTGCATCTTTTGAATACACTGCGGCATTGTGAAACATGCTTACATTGGCTGTATTTCAAACAAACTAAAAAAAATAAAAGCTCACATTTCAAGTGAGCTGTTATTCATCGAGACGTATTTTTCGCGCCGACCCGATATCTAATTATTGTTGATCGAAGCTTCAGGGGCTAGCCAGTAGGATATAAGAAAATCCCTACCAACATGCTACAATGATTCCTTTACCCAAAATTATCCGACTCAGTGGATTTGGATTTATCAAATATCAAGGTATCTACCTCTTTCACAGACAAATGGTCTTTCAACGTTGCAAGGTAGATCTATAAATACTGGTTTGTCGTGATGAACTCTCTCTATGGCCACGCAATCAGCGCCACCTTCCGGTACAGGCACGTGCGTTCTGTTCAACCACTGAAAACCATTTAAAAATCTATACATATAAAAAGAATGTACATTTTAGATTTTTGTGAGTAAAAATCTTGTTGCAGGTATATAAAAGCAATAAAATACATTTCAAACGTTTTTAGAAATGCGACAGTTATTTCTGTCTGTTTGTCGGTTTGATTGGACACGCATCACTGTTAAGGTACTGTGTTTCTGTTGAAACCTTTATCTACCTTTATTACAATCATTGAGATGTTTTTTATGATCGTGCGATGAATACTTTTGGATTTATCCATTCATTAATGATCTCTATGTTTTTGTTCAACGGATAACATAAGTGAAAATTTTACACGATCAATAACGCAAAAACCTATTACCAAATCTCAAAAGTCAACATTTTAGAGTAAGCAGCTATTACCATATTGTTCGAGGGAAAAATGACAGACCCGTTGCCGGTAACGAATAGATAGTATATACATATTTACCATGGAAGGATATCACAATGAACGATTACTACAGAAACACCTATTTGTGATTACATTTGAACACTATCGTAAAGTTATTTTGCGTTTATTTTTACCATAGCTTATTTCAGTAATGGACATTTTCACAATTATTTTACTGATAAAGAAAATTTATAATAAAAATTTAGTAAAAATCTAGTGCAAAAAAAATTCCCTATTTTTGATAAAAGAATCTTCTTTATAGTCCTGATAGTTTTCAAGATATTCAGTTTTTATTTGCTCCTGTAAAATGGTCATTTTCCGATTACAATTTTGTTCGTCGGGGACTGCGATATGTTCGAGTAATATTTAGTCCTCCTTTCATTCAAATCGGTTCACTTTATCAAAAGTTATTGTAATTTTAATGACGACGCGACTTAAGTACGGGAGAAAAGTAAATATGTAAACAGACTTAATATATTAAGGTGACTTTATTAGTCACCATTTTTTACATAAAGTTCCACGCGGACAAAGTCGCGAGGTAGTATCATATAAATTTAGTAAAAAGCTGTCATTTCGACGTTTCAAATAGGCACTCCAATTATATTTATTTCTATAGATTAGCTTTAATTTGAATTGAAGAACGAAGCTTACCGCTGGAAAATGTTTGCCGATATTGCCATCCCTGTCACTCTTCAGCACGTCCATAGCAGTCCTTCTCAGTTCCACACCATGATTCCATCTGTAACCGGCTGGGTCTTCCGCTGAATCCCTTCTGGCGCCAATCCATACCGACTCTACGGCTAGGATTAAAATAGTTTTTTTTTAATTAAGGGAAGAACTAAATACCTAAAAAGGGAAACTAAAAAAATCGAGGCAGTTATAAGGACTGCCGATAGAAGTGTAAACTCAAAACATCTGAATAATTAATATTTCATAATTTTTATATTGAGATTTTTTTTTTATATCAATTTAAATTAATATTTCATAATTTTTATATTGAGATTTTTTTTTTATATTATAGGAGGCAAACGAACAGACGGGTCACCTGATGGTAAGTGATCACCACCGTCCATAGACACTTGCAACACCAGGGGAGTTGCAAGTGCGTTGCCAGCCTGTGTTTGGGAGGAGTGGGGGAAGGGGGAGGGGGGAAATGAGATGGGCATCCGGTGCTTTCACTGACCAAACGAAACGCAATAATGCAAGCACTGTTACTTCACGTCGGTTTTCTGTGGGTCGGGTGGTACTACCCCGGGCGAGCCGACCCATTCATGCTGAAACCAGTAGTAGCTTCAGCGTGGCTCTACCACTTTAACATTATTAACATTAGTCCGGCTTTCACATCAATTAGGACTCCGAACAATAATTATATACATTTTTATAAAGTATATTAATCAATCAAACGTATGATGAATTGCAAAATATCAATATTACATGTACACAGTCATAGTACGCGTCGATAGTCTAAAGCAAGCGCAAGGCTACAAACTACAAGTTTATCTCCTGCCTAAAATACCGCTGAACGCTTTTAAATAAGATTTCATTCAAAAATAATCAAAATCTATCTAGTATTTTTTGTGATGCGCGAACATTGATAGACTATTATCACTTTAGTGAAGTGAAACTTCTTTTGGCTCGGTAGGGAAAAAATTGCGTTACGCGTTTTCGTTGCTATAGTAACTATTAATATGGTAATCGTTGCCAAGGTAATATGGTAAATTGACATTTTAAAATTATTTTATTATATTCGATGCTAACGTCTAAACTATAGACATTGAATGCGTAAGTTTTCTTCTGTATACCAAGTGACTGTTTAAAAGGGTGACACCGTTCAATCGTATGATAGTTTATTACACACATTTAACATATAAAATAATAATATCATAACAAATACTAATATACAACAAAGAGAGCCTTATTTAAAGTTTTTTATAAAACTTTTAAAAATATGGTAATGATACTTTTAAACGTAAAAAAATCATACCTAGGCTCAATGAACAAAGTTGAACGGGCGCTTTTCAAGGTTAAGGTTAATCATTAAGTCGGAATGCCGCACGGTCGAACAAAGGGAAGCGGGCCACGGGTTGGAGTGCAGGGCGTGATTCACCGCGTCGGTATTTATTGCACCAATTCGTGTTTGCGTAAATCGTGAATGTCAGTTTTTCGTATCTCGAGATAATTATGTCAAATATTAAGCACCTATTTTAATAATTGATTTAGAACCAGAAACTAGTATCCTGTAACCTCCGTGAATATTGCGACTCTTTAACCATTCAGTCTGTATAAATATGCAAAGCTAAAACCGTAAAAGTTCATATTATTCGTAATATAGAAAGTTAAAAAAATTCATGAGATAGTAAACAATAATATAATTAAAAAACACTTACAGAATTGAGACTCGGACAAGGCTTCAGCTAAAAACTCCGCTTTGTCTCTCGTGTCCAAAACGGCCAGAGTTCCATTGTGGTGACCCCTGTGAGAGTGTATTTTATATTAATAATACAGGAGATACAATAAGTTTAGAAAGTACCGCACCTGGAAACTATATGTATATATAAATTTATTTCGTGTATCTCGAAAACTGCTCTAACGATTTGGATCAAACGTCGTATTTAGATTAGGTTTTGATATTAAAGCTTCCTTATATACCTAGGTATCTTTCCAAAAAACAAAGCTTTTCAAAAATAATTAATAAATGAAATATGTATTAAAACCAATCTCATACAACGCTATCTTGTAAATTTAAATGGTACTTGCATTGTTGACAATGGATGATAACGTTTTTTTTACGGGGAGGGAAAATCCTCATGTATTCACATAGTTCTATTTTAAGCTCTGTTTATTGGTGTGTATTTTTTTAAATCTTTTTCCGTATACATTTATATTTGTTTTGTTTAATCCTAAATTTGTGGTATTACAGTAGTTATTTCTAAGTGCCGCTATCGGAACACATAACTTATGCTTGGTTTCAACGTGAGGGTGATAGCTAGCGAGCGGCGAACTTAGAAAAAGCATTACCTATCGTTCCATCACGAAGTGTTCCTTCACCGAAAATTCATTACAGGTTTCGAACTTAATGATACAAATGAGACATTATCCTTTATTCGTCTTATGATAACAATCTATACTAATATTATAAAGAGGTAAAGTTTGTGAGTTTGTGACGTTGTAGGGGGTAATCTCAGGAACTACTAAACCGATTTTAAAATTCTTTCACCAATAGAAAGCCATGTTATTTGTGAGTGTCATAGGCTATATATCATCACGTTAAAACAAATAGGAGCGGAGCAACAATGAAGAATGTTTTAAAAACGGGGAGTTTTTTCCTTTTAAGAGCCTCCGCTGTGTCTTAGCCCAAAATAAATATTCCACGCGTACGAAATCGCGGACAGAAGCTATTAACTAATTATATTATCTGTATTAATATTATAAAGAGGTAGTTTGTGAGGTTGTAGGGATTAATATCTGGGAGGCTGTAATACCCTACCACCCCGCTTTCACCATTGCCTCGTTCGTTATTCAGCAGGGTGCACCACGTGTAGGTGAGGTGGGCTTGGGTGTCTCAAGTCTTATGATGTTATTTGATTCGATTGTGTTATGATTTTGCTTGGTGATAGTTCAGTTTGAGGGTGATAGTTAGTCAAGCGGACTTAGAAAAAGCTGCAATGGCTTCTCCACAATGTTTTTCTTCATCGAGAACTCCAACTCACTGCAGGATTCGAACTTAAACCGTTGTGACACGCATCAGGTGTAATGTAGTGTTCTGTATATGGTAGAGCCACGCTGAAGCTATTACTGGTTTCAGCATGAATGGGTCGGGTCACCCGGGATAGTACTACCCTCTCACAGAAAACCGACGTGAAGTAACAGTGTTTGCATTGTTGCGTTACGTTCGGTCAGTGAGAGTGCCCCATACCCCATTGCCCGTCCCCCTAACATAATGGCAACGCACTTGCGACTCCCTTGGTGAACCACCTGTTCGTTTACCTCCATTGATATAAAAAAAAAACAGACATGATCCCTTTTATTGTAACTTATAACAACAATTTCTGTTTTTGGGTTTCGTAGGTTTTAGCATTTGAGAACAATCTCATCTGCTGTTAAATGGCGATATACTTTAAGATGGTAAACACGGTAAACACGGTAAGCCTAGAGGAAACTTGGTTCTTAAGTGCCGCTGTCGGAACGCATACCTTATGCTTGGTTTCAACGTGAGGGTGGTATCTAGCGAGCGGCGAACTTAGAAAAACCTACCTTACTACTTACCTATCGTTCCATCACGAAGTGTTACTTCACCGAAAATTCATTACAGGTTTCGAACTTAATTCATGATACAAATGAGACATTATCCTTTATTCGTCTTATTATAACAATCTATACTAATATTATAAAGAGGTAAAGTTTGTGAGTTTGTGACGTTGTAGGGGGTAATCTCAGGAACTACTAAACCGATTTTAAAATTCTTTCACCAATAGAAAGCCACGTTATTTGTGAGTGTCATAGGCTATATATCATCACGCTAAGACTAATAGAAGCGGAGCAACAATGAAGAATGTTTTAAAATCGTGGAGTTTTTTCCTTTTAAGAGCTTCCGCTGCATCTTAGCCCAAAATAAATATTCCACGCGTACGAAATCGCGGGCAGAAGCTATTAACTAATTATATTATCTATACTAATATAATAAAGAGGTAAAGTTTGTGAGGTTGTAGGGGGTAATATCTGGGGAGTCGGAGAAAAAATGGTCGAACGAAAACGTTTCTTACGAACGCTGCCTTAACCTGTGTGGTTGTTTGTTCCGAGTAATCTCCGAAACGGCTGAACCTATTTTCAAGGGACTTTCTAGTGAACTGACTATATAATGAGTAACTTAGACGATGCATATAGACAGACGTGGCAAAGGACTTTGTTTTACACTATGCAGTGATGAACTGTTACCTGTGCATTCGTCCGTGTGAAATTGACCAAAAATATGTAGCTCACTATTAACATGCGCGTGAGACGTGCGTTATAGAAGAATATAGAAGAATAAATATAATTGAAAATCATAGGTTCGTATGTAATTTGAATTATATTAACTTTTTGGCCAATTTGGCGGCCATTTTTATTTATTTACCGTGCTTGCTTCTACATAACTCAGTTATTATAGGAATGTATAAGAATACCTTAATTATATCGGCAATATGGGCATATCATATCTATAGAATAAAATTGTTTGATAATGTATAGCTTAAAATTTTCATTTCTTTCTTATATAGTGTAAGTGAGCACTGAGGGTGGTATATAGTAGGATGAAGTTCCAGGTGTATTGCTGATGGTAAATCCCATCCTATTCGACACACTGTTAGTATTCACATATCTAATATAAGCGTTACATGTTACAGTAGATGGCGTGCGTGTCGTACTTACAAATGTTTTTGAAAGAGCATTTCTGTAATTTACACACCTACTAACAATTTGACTTTTCTTTAATACATTTAAAAAAACGCGTTCGGAGCCACTGGCAGCAGCAAGTATTATTATAAATTTTATTATTACCCATAGCCATACCCATATATTTACCCATATTATCATTTATAATTAATATTTTGTGACTATACAAAAAATAAACGCTCGTCTGTTCGGTAAGAAATTGTATTATGGAACTCTTAACGTAATACGTTTATGGTCTAAGATCTTATTAGGAAGATCCCTTCTATCTTTATACTAATAGTTATAATTTGTAATTGTAAACAATAAGGTGATAACTATTTATATAATAAAAAATAAAGAATGAGTTGAAATCTTGAAATTGCATATTAAGTCGCGGGTAACAGCTGGTCTAAAATAGAATATCCACAATTCCTTTTTATAAGGTCAGCTATCTGCCAGTGAAAATCCCGTGGAAATCGGTTCGACCTTTTCGGAGATAGCACTGCAGACGAAGCCGCGTATTTAATTAGCGTAAGTTACCCAGTGTAATTTTAGCTGACTCCCATTGAATTTTTCATCAAAATCAGTCCAGCCGTTTCGGAGATTACCCAGAACAAACAAATAGACAGAAAGACAGACAACAATTTTAAAAATTGCATTTTTGTTAACAGTAGCGTGTACACTTTCATACCCAATCAGTAAAAATAATTTGATATTACATCCAGACAATTCATTTTTATTATTTGTATAGATGTACTACTTTTTAATTTACCCATAAAAAAAGTTCTATACCAGTGGTGGCGCCGTTGCGTTCTCGACGCCATTGTGTTTCTATGCTATATGAGTGACTGTATTTGCGGAGGTGCTGATTTTGATACTAAACTATATTGTGATCAGATATGACGATGGAGACAAGACTGGGAAAGAAATTGTATTGTGGAGATCATACTGCGCTCACACAGTATTTAAAGTACATAGAAACAGTAATCACATAGTAAATAGAAACAGTAATCACATAGTACATAGAAACAGTAATCACATAGTATATAGAAACAGTAACATAGTACATAGAAACAGTAATCACATAGTACATAGAAACAGTAACATAGTACATAGAAACAGTAATCACATAGTATATAGAAACAGTAACATAGTACATAGAAACAGTAATCACATAGTACATAGAAACAGTAACATAGTACAGCAATCACATAGTACATAGAAACAGTAACATTGTACAGCAATCACATAGTACAGCAATCACATAGTACAGCAATCACATAGTACAGCAATCACATAGTACAGCAATCACATAGTACATAGAAATATTAATCACATAGTAAATCGAAACAGTAACCACGTAAACATATATAGTTCGCAAACAGTAACCACGTAGTAATTCATATAGTTCATACCAGCGAAAGATAGTTAATATACCTGCGAAAGATACCTGTAAAATATAACCGTAAATACCTGAAAAGATTTATTCCTGCATTAGAAACGGCGATACGTAGTAATCACACAGTAATCACACCGTAACCACGTATTAATCACACGGTAACCACGTAGTACTCACACGGTAACCACGTAGTAATCAATAAAAAAAAAACGTAAATGCCAACTGTTACACAATACGTATAATCAGCCAGTCAATCAGGAACACCAATGAACACTCTCTATTTATCCAGGCAGAGCTTCGCCTTACAATAACTTCCACATAGGAGTGCGTGCAGATCAGCGACATCTTGCCCTTTATATGCCGAACTCCCACCAATGTAGTCTCACACCGGGGTGAATAATGAACAGCCGATAACTTCAACCAATAGCGGTCGAGGTCATTAGTAACACTATAAAGTCTAAAAGTATAAAGGCAATAGCGCGGTATCGCAGGTCAATAGTGGTTCCCCAGGTGGCGTTGTAGTCTCACCTCTCGGGTGTGTCATAGCGGTACCGGACGTAGTCATTAACACATACTTTAGGTGGGAGCACTGCTAGCTCGCAGGTAGCCGACCGCCGTATGCCATCAGTGCGGCGTCGACCCGGACACCGCGCAGCACACACTTTCTGAGTGTGCCGCGTGGGAGGAACAACGTCGCACTTTGGCTGCGGCGGTAGGACAGGAGCTCTCGTTGCCGAGCGTGGTTGTGGCCATGCTCCGCAGCGAGGATGCGTGGAACGCAATGGCCTCCTTCTGCGAGGAAGTCGTCTCGCAGAAGGAGGCGGCGGAGAGGGTCCGGAAGGAGGACCCTCAGTGGCCGTCTCCGCCAAGGGAGGACAGGCAGGAGGAGGCGGCAGTTGAACCGCCGCCTCCTCCCACCGTAACCGGACCTAAGGAGGATGGGTTGGGGGGCCCATCTTCCCATTGCACAGATCCGGTGGACGGAGGAGACGGCCGGTGTGTACCCGGCTGTCTACTAACAAGAAGGGTTCCGGCGGCTGCGCTTTCGCTGCTGGGCCAACCGCTGGGGCGGCACAATGAAATCCATAGAGATCTCGTGTCACCCCAACTATAGTGGCAGACGTACACCGTAGGGTTTTAGTCCGTGCGAGTCGGACATAACCCACTCTCTCCCCCGAGGGAGTGGTGTATCCATAAGGGATTTCTCCACGTAAAAAAAAAAGGTGAGAGCACTGAAATACTACTAAATAAACACACACTAAATAAAATATGTAAGTACAAGGTTGTTATATAAATTATTAGAGTTATTACAAAGGAAGTACATAGAACTGGTTGCAGGGACATGACCTAATTGTATGGACGGCATTTGTCATTAACTGCATTATCACGGAAACTGACATAAAGAAAGAAGTTCAAGCGTTACAGCGTTAGTTTTCTGACAAATGGACCCTGAGATGGCGCTGCGGTTGACTTTAAGATTTTTTTATTATTATCAAAGCAGAACAACGTCCGTCGGGCCCGCTAGTACACATATAATAAAATGTTAACGGCACGTATTTTGTACATGAAATATTTTAAAGAAAAAATAATGTGGTCGGGTTGAGAATTAATTTCATGGTTTTTTTTTGTCTGCTTGTCGGTCTGTCTGGTGGTTGTACAAGATTCACGCAAAAATGACTGGACAGATTTTGACGAAATTTGGTATGGTAAGAGTTTGTAGACCGGTATAAAATATATTATAAATATAACACATTCGTGTGTAAGTATATTACTTACTTAAAAGATAACACAAAAGAAAAACATTTACGCAAGAACTACTGGACGTATATTGAAGAAATCTGGTATTGATCTGCAATTTGATATAATCCTATGCTTCCATTAGTAATAATTTAAATTTCACGCGAACGTAGTCGCCGGTATAGCTTGTAGATTTATATTATACATATAGTAACTATTAAAGAAAAATTAGCTGTAACTAGTTAAATATATTTTTTTTTATATCATAGGAGGCAAATCCACTATTTATAGCTGGTTTGCAGAATTCCAACGTGGCCCTGCTAATATCAATGACGAATTGTTAACGGTTGTTCGTTCGTGTACCGCCGGGAACAATGAAAACATCGATAATGTATGCCGTATGGTCGAAACAAACGGGCATGTTACCTACCATAAGATGCGGTTTCCTTGAGCATAGTCTTGAGTCATATATTAAGGACCTTTTACATATGAAATTAACGTTTTATATGGAAAAAATAAAACGAAAAAAAACTATGAAATGATATATTTCATCAATCGAAGTATGTAGCATTATTATTATCTATGCACTTTCGCCATTTTATGAATAGTTCATTGATTCCATTTCTGAAAAAATTGTGGAAGTGTCAAACAATAACATCTTTGAACACAGTTTGAACTGCATCATCGGATTTTTTTGCTTGCAAAAATTATCCAAATTCTGCAAAAAATCGTAATCTGTTGGAGCGAGGTTAGGGGAGTATAGTGTGCGTCGGAGACATCCCAACCACAGTTCTTCTAATTTAACGATCGCTTGTTGTGAAGTATGGGGCCTCCTAGCGTTATCCTGAAACAGCAGTGGGCCAGTATTTGTTGTTGTATTGCGTGAGTTCTTTCTTTAATACCAATTTACATTGTTATTTGTATTTCTCTGAGTTTTTATGAATTATTGTGTTACTTGAGATTTAATTGTTGATGTGAGTCTTCGTGTTGAAATATGTAAGTGTGTTATTTTTTATATAAATCTATTTCTGGTATTCTAATATCACAAGTGGGATTTATTTTTAAATTCGATTTACGTCTGGTATATCTAATATAATATATATATCTTTATATATAAATATCTTCTGTACGTGTGTATGTCACTAAACTCCTCCTAAAAGGCGGGACCGATTTTGATGAAATTTTGTGTGCTTGTTGCAGTGGATCCGAGAATGGTTTAGATTCACAACTGGAGCCGGTAGGTGGCGCTGTGGTTGAATTTTACATTTTTCTTTATTATAAAAGCAGGACAACGTCCGCCGGGCCCGCTAGTATATATATAAAACTTAAAAGCCCAAGGCTTATAGTAGCCACTGTGCAGCCGTGATAGTGAGAGGCATTTCAACAGGTACATTTGTTACTGTTTTCAATTTTATGAGTATGAAGAATGAGAATAGAGTTATGTAAACTCTGCCTTTGGAGTATTTTAATTTCGTTTGTTGCTCGCCTGTATTTCGTTATTGCATTGTTATATATCTAACTCGCGGGCCCGGCAGATGTTGTCCCGCCCTGATAATAAAAACAAACCTTGATGGATTGTATACTTCCTCATGGATCATTTTATTTACTATCGAAAACCGCATGAAAATCCATTCAGTAGTTTTTGAGCTTTTCGCAAACAAAGAGACAGACAGATGTTGCAGAGGACTTTGATTATGGACTACACCACACGTCCGTACATTGGTATGGTTCCCCATTGAAAATCAGCACTGTAGTATCACGCAGTTATACTGCAGCATGTAGTTGAGGGGGTATTATTGATGGTTATTTCTAATTTCTAATAAAATTGGGGTATAAGGGGTGTCGAATAACATCTAAGACTTGAGACATCCAAGCCAACCATACCTGCGTGTGGTGCACCCTGCTGAATAACGAACGAGGCAATGGTGAAAGCGGGGTGGTACGGTTTTACAGCCTGACTGAGTCGTGTTTATGCGAAAAAGCACGTCATAGTGATTCGCTTCTGCGGGTCGCGTTTCAGGATCAGCCTGTGCATATCCAGCTCTACGGTGGCCGGCATGACAGCGGCGACCGGCAATGGATAGTACGTCATTCTGTGGTCGCGGTTATTTTTGGATTTAGCCGTGCTACAATAAAAAAAAACATTACATGTCTTGTGAGCGTGATGTGTTCCAACAATAAAACACTTTTTCCATCTTCTTTTTTCATTCAATCGCCCCGTACGTCTCCGAACATATAAATACTGACCCGTGCTTCGTATTACATAAACCGGTCCAATATAACTTTAATGTACCCAACTGATAGTAATAATTGTAAAAAATGATTCCTGTGAATTTTTATTACATTCTGATATAAGCTATTTCTTATTTGCGCTTATTTTAGTTGCGGTGGTTGGCGTCTGTAATGTTTTATTTTCCTAACTTCTTATGTGAGGACTATATCGGCAACCTTCTTTGCATGACGAAAGTTAGTCGGGGTAAACACTGTGCTAGATAGAGTGTTATAAAAACACCGGTTCTTGTCTCATCACTGAAGTTAAGCAATGTTGGTCACGGTGTGTACTTGGGTGGGTGACCACCTGAGTCACGTTGGCTTACTGTGTCGGTTATAATGTTGGAAACACCGGTTCTCGTCCGATCACCGAAGTTAAGCAACGTCGGGCGCGGCCCGTAGCCCTTCATACTATCGTTACGCGCTTCCGCACCGGTATCACTATAACCTCCAAAAATTCTGCACAGTTTTTCTATACAATCCACCAACTGAAACTCTACTGTACTCAATTAAAGCCCTGACAAAGTGCTTATGAACGTCAAAGTCACCACTGGTTCGGAAAAACAACCCAGTTATCGAGAAGATAAAGAAAAAAGGGATATACCACCACATACATGGCGAAAACGTTGTCTCATTAATTCTTTCGCGTATTAGAATCATCTCGGAATCACCCATTGTGTATTCAGCTGCTGTGTAGCAGTATGATCAAAGACTACCGATAGATTGTAGATTTATCAACAATCGCAGTGGTTATCAAATGGCACCGTGTATACCATTAGAAGCTATGTTGTCACTATGTCATGTCAAAAATAATCTACTTGTAAGAATAAAAGATATTTATTCAGCAGCACATACAACACATACTTACAAGTAACATAAAATATTTAAAAATAATGTGAGACAAGTGTTGCAGGGAGTGAGAAAGGTCTTTGTCTCGGCATAAACTTCAAGTTTGCTAGTGCAAGCGCTGCAGCGCTGGTTTTCATACAAAGCCTGCTGTATACTAATACATTGACAAAAATTCAAACAATTATACATGCACGTAATAATGTAATCTAGTACTGCTTATATACGATACAATACAATACAATGATTTCACGAAACTGCAGAGTTAAATACCATTTTCAAAAGACTGCACACTAAGTGTACGGCCTGAGTGCATCTGCGTTCGGCGGTGCGTCCAGCGGGGCGTCCAGCGTCCAAGAGCGACGCTCGCGCGCCACTCAGGACACTCACGTATTAATGCATACGTTTGAAACGAACGCCGGACACAACGCTACGCTCGACGCTCGATTATAGCGTCCACTCTGGACGTAGGTACATATGGGCGCGCGACCATACAGCCATCTGGTGTCAATGTAAGCAAGCAACAAATTAAATCAAAGCTTTATTATCTGTAGTGCCATCTATCGGAACTTAGATAACAGGAAATATTATCAGTAACTCATTGTTATAAAGTAAATAAAATATAGAAAAGTACTATGATAAATAACGAATTAAATTAATTAGATTTAATAAAAGTTTTGGTTATGTTTAATTGTAATCTAATATTGTTTTAAATATTTTAAAATAGAAATATGATTTATTTTTGCCACAAATGTGTAATATGCGACATTTCCGGTGTATTTTTTTATTATAATTATTTCTAAATAAGCTAATTAAGATATATTTCAGCTTTTAACGAAGATTTAAAATAATTGCAATATTGTTATTTATTTTATATTGTTTTGTAAACCGTTGATATTAATTATGTTTGTAATAAAGAAAATATGTTATTATTGAAAAATAAGATATCATTTTATTTACTATCGAAAACCGCATGAAAATCCATTCAGTAGTTTTTGAGCTTTTCGCAAACAAAGAGACAGACAGATGTTGCAGAGGACTTTGATTTTGGACTACACCACACGTCCGTACATTGGTATGGTTCCCCATTGAAAATCAGCACTGTAGTATCACGCAGTTATACTGCAGCATGTAGTTGAGGGGGTATTATTGATGGTTATTTCTAATTTCTAATAAAATTGGGGTATAAGGGGTGTCGAATAACATCTAAGACTTGAGACATCCAAGCCAACCATACCTGCGTGTGGTGCACCCTGCTGAATAACGAACGAGGCAATGGCGAAAGCGGGGTGGTACGGTTTTACAGCCTGACTGAGTCGTGTATATGCGAAAAAGCACGTCATAGTGATTCGCTTCTGCGGGTCGCGTTTCAGGATCAGCCTGTGCATATCCAGCTCTACGGTGGCCGGCATGACAGCGGCGACCGGCAATGGATAGTACGTCATTCTGTGGTCGCGGTTATTTTTGGATTTAGCCGTGCTACAATAAAAAAAAACATTACATGTCTTGTGAGCGTGATGTGTTCCAACAATAAAACACTTTTTCCATCTTCTTTTTTCATTCAATCGCCCCGTACGTCTCCGAACATATAAATACTGACCCGTGCTTCGTATTACATAAACCGGTCCAATATAACTTTAATGTACCCAACTGATAGTAATAATTGTAAAAAATGATTCTTGTGAATTTTTATTACATTCTGATATAAGTTATTTCTTATTTGTGCTTATTTTAGTTGCGGTGGTTTGCGTCCGAAAATTTTTCTTAACTTCTTATGGGAGGACGGAGGTTGAAAATACCGGTTCTCGTCTGATCACCGAAGTTAAGCAATGTCGGGCACGGTCTGTATTTGGATGGGTGACCACCTGAGATCGCAGAGTCACGTCGGCTTACTGTGTCGGTTATAATGTTGGAAACACCGGTTCTCGTCCGATCACCGAAGTTAAGCAACGTCGGGCGCGGCCCGCAGCCCTTCATACTCGTTCCGCGCTTCCGCACCGGTATCAGTATACCCTCCAAAAATTCTAAACAGTTTTTCTATACAATCCGACAGCCCCTGGTTTTCAATAGTACCGGGTTACTGAAACTCTACTGTACTTTACCCAATTAAAGCCCTGACAAGGGGCTTATGAACGTCAAAGTTACCACTGGCTCGGAAAAATAACCCAGTCATCAGGAAGATAAAAAAAATAGGGATATACGCTGTCTCATTAACTCTTTCGCATTTCGGAATCACCCATTGTGTATCCAGCTGCTGTGGTGCAATATGATCGAAGACTACCGATATATTGTAGATTTATCAACAATCGCAGTGGTTATCAAATGGCACCGTGTATACCATTAGAAGCTATGTTGTCACTATGTCATGTCAAAAATAATCTACTTGTAAGAATAAAAGATATTTATTCAGCAGCACATACAACACATACTTACAAGTAACATAAAATATTTAAAAATAATGTGAGACAAGTGTTGCAGGGAGTGAGAAAGGTCTTTGTCTCGGCATAAACTTCAAGTTTGCTAGTGCAAGCGCTGCAGCGCTGGTTTTCATACAAAGCCTGCTGTATTACATTGACAAAATTTCAAATAATTATACATGCACGTAATAATGTAATCTAGTACTGCTTATATACGATACAATACAATACAATGATTTCACGAAACTGCAGAGTTAAATACCATTTTCAAAAGACTGCACACTAAGTGTACGGCCTGAGTGCATCTGCGTTCGGCGGTGCGTCCAGCGGGGCGTCCAGCGTCCAAGAGCGACGCTCGCGCGCCACTCAGGACACTCACGTATTAATGCATACGTTTGAAACGAACGCCGGACACAACGCTACGCTCGACGCTCGATTATAGCGTCCACTCTGGACGTAGGTACATATGGGCGCGCGACCATACAGCCATCTGGTGTCAATGTAAGCAAGCAACAAATTAAATCAAAGCTTTATTATCTGTAGTGCCATCTATCGGAACTTAGATAACAGGAAATATTATCAGTAACTCATTGTTATAAAGTAAATAAAATATAGAAAAGTACTATGATAAATAACGAATTAAATTAATTAGATTTAATAAAAGTTTTGGTTATGTTTAATTGTAATCTAATATTGTTTTAAATATTTTAAAATAGAAATATGATTTATTTTTGCCACAAATGTGTAATATGCGACATTTCCGGTGTATTTTTTTATTATAATTATTTCTAAATAAGCTAATTAAGATATATTTCAGCTTTTAACGAAGATTTAAAATAATTGCAATATTGTTATTTATTTTATATTGTTTTGTAAACCGTTGATATTAATTATGTTTGTAATAAAGAAAATATGTTATTATTGAAAAATAAGATATGGCGGAGTCGGTGTGAGTTACAAACAGGTAATAAGAAATTAAGTTAAGAAAAACATTCTTTGTATGATTATTGTATGGTGACGTTATTGGAGAAGGAAAATATATTGTAATTCTGACTAGTAGTGTCGTTTTTGTGATGGATTCTGGTGAGAGTTATCTGGAGCACGCTCACGCGCCGACATACACTAACTCAAAAATCACATGATAGAACCAGTTTGTTGAATTTATTAATTTACTGACTGTCTTCCCGATACGGACACAACGATGATAGACGCAATGCAAGCGTTAGAAGTTGAGTATTTTAACATTCTAATAAGCATGTGAAGCTCATCGCCTACCCCATTCGAGGTGAGGCGTCGTATTATAAAATGTCACCGCGATAACTGTAGTTAAGATTCATCAAAAGTTCGTAAAATCGAGCTTAAAACGGAATATCTCATCAAAAGGTCTGTTCACATCGGACGTAAAGATAAACAAGTTTGTCTTACCGTAAATGAGCCATGGGGCTCTTTTGATAGCGTAGTCGGACACCGGCTCGATTATAGCGTCCACTCTGGACGTAGGTACATATGGGCGCGCGACCATACAGCCATCTGGTGTCAATGTAAGCAAGCAACAAATTAAATCAAAGCTTTATTATCTGTAGTGCCATCTATCGGAACTTAGAAACATTATTCATTAGTATTCCGCCCCTATTGGTCTTAGCGTGATGATATATAGCCTTAAAGAATTTTTTAAACCGGACTAGTAGTCCCTGAGATTACCTCCTACAACGTCACAAACTCACAAATTTTACCTATTTATAATATAGTATAGAAAAAGGAATCATTTGGGACTGATGTTACTTACGTCTACAGGAAGTGTACCTCTCATTCCCCTGTACATACTACCGTGGTGGTGCTAAAAAATAACACATTTTTGTCCGCTGCACTGTTCCATATAAATTGTAGACACAGCAGTGACAAATAGAGCAATCGATTGACGATAAAAGATGGATACTCTGACACAAATAATTCACAAGTCCACAACGTAGGGTCAAATAACGCAAGTTTATGTATAAGAAAGCTACTACAAGGAAAACTAAGAAGACTAAAAGTTTTTACACTTCTTCTACTCAACCAATTATCATCAAACTGCATACGCAACGTCCCGAATACAGAAAAGTTCACTAGGGTACATCTAGGAAAAAGTACTGATTTCGATAAGTCAAATTTTAACTAATGCCAGCGAAGACGGAGGAAGAAACTAGTATTATAGGCCTTCATAACATTGACAACTGCGATTTTTAAACCAACTCACCTACACCTATATTTGTCGCAAAATGTCATTGCTCTGTTTAATTCCATTCGAATGATGTACTTAACAACATATCTTCCCATATAATTTTTTTTATGTCATATGTGGCAAACGAACAGGTGGGTCACCTGCTGTTAAGTGATGACCACCGGGGAAGATATGTTGTTAAGTACATCATTCGAATGGAATTAAACAGAGCAATGACATTTTGCGACAAATATAGGTGTAGGTGAGTTGGTTTAAAAATCGCAGTTGTCAATGTTATGAAGGCCTATAATACTAGTTTCTTCCTCCGTCTTCGCTGGCATTAGTTAAAATTTGACTTATCGAAATCAGTACTTTTTCCTAGATGTACCCTAGTGAACTTTTCTGTATTCGGGACGTTGCGTATGCAGTTTGATGATAATTGGTTGAGTAGAAGAAGTGTAAAAACTTTTAGTCTTCTTAGTTTTCCTTGTAGTAGCTTTCTTATACATAAACTTGCGTTATTTGACCCTACGTTGTGGACTTGTGAATTATTTGTGTCATTTTATGTAATTCATTTTAATCTCAGTGCCAAGTTTATAAGTTATACCATAAACAGTGAATTTTGTTACGTCAAACAAATTGCGGGCTTTTCTAAAACCACGACAGTGAAACTTTTTTCGCATCGTTTGCAATTAACTGGAAATTAGCGACAGATTATTTAATTTAGAGTATTAAAGTCGCGTTTTTAACCTTAACTTAATAATTGGAAAATGAAAATGGTACTGGTAAATCAGCAGTAAACAAGATATCCAACTATAAATTGAAATTACAATCTGCATTTTAGAGTAGGGAATACATGATCAATACAATCATATAGATGATAGACGCACGATAAAAACTGATCATGATATTTATTGAAGTCATTTAATCAATTTGTATTCACCCATGGGCTCCGCCATATTGGCATTAGCTGCTTTGCCGATCATTTAACCCCACCTCCACAGCCCCGCGCCGACTGTAAAACGACATGCGATAGATGAAGGAAAAAGTTTGAGATGATGGAAAAAATATTGAGCCGTCACGGGACGCCTGGCAGATGTGAAACACATGTGTAACTTTGTAAACAACAGTGTATACACTATAGGTATACGAGCTCAGTGCGGCAAGAGAGATTGCGCACAGTCGCTTGGGCATAGCATCGTGTCTCCACGTCTCGCCACGCCAACAATCAGGTTTACCCTCATCTATAGATGTTTCACATCAAAAAGTTTCGCTTGAAAACGCTTTAGAATGTTATAAACAGAGCGCCACCCTCTTGTTAAGACGCTGACTACTAGAAATACAAAATCTTTCTATCGATAAGAATTAAGAAGTTCGAAAAAATTATGTGCTCGGATAAAAATATAAGTAAAGAAATATCTATTAGGCCGCTCCATTACCATTGTGCAGTATCGCTCCGCCCACCTGTCGCTTATGGTAAACTCACGTGAGCAATAAAAGGCGCATTTTGGGCCGCTCTGTTCCACTCTCAACCCGACCGTCGCGTAGTCAACTGGCCCCAGAAGCTATTAAAACCTCTTAATTAAACCTCTTCCAAACTTCGCCGGATAACTTGGGAGGTGAGTTTGTATATTTTTTTTAAACATAACTCGTTAATTTCACAAAAGGAAATTACTTTCGTTTCATAACCGGACTAGTAGTTCCAGAGATTACCTCCTACAACGTCATAAACTCACAAATTTTACCTATTTATAATATAGTATAGAAAAAGGAATCATTTGGGACTGATGTTACTTACGTCTACAGGAAGTGTACCTCTCATGCACATACTAAACATCAGGTGACCGACCTGTTCATTGGCCTCCTATGATATAAAAAAAATGCCCAATTCATTTCTCCTCCAAAAATTATAGCACATCTCGGAAATCTCAAACAATGGATAGCCTTTAAATTCATCTCACACAATCCAATCGATCTTGGCTAACGACACCCCAGGGACCGATAAGTTCTCCTAAACGAAAATCTTTTTTTATTGATTTAGGATGACAATCGAGTGCAGTGTATCCTCTATATATATTGCTACTGTCTAAACTTTCAGCCTGTATACTAAGTGTAATATATATACAATCTAATTATTTCATAATTTCGTGATTCACATGAAAGTACCATAGAAAACCAATAAAAGTGGACATAACTAAACATTTTTATGGCAATTGTTTTTTTGCTATTTATTTAATCACAATTCATCACTAGATAGTCCTGCACCACACTCATTTCTGTATCATTCATATGATACTTATGAAATTGACATACGTAGATATTTTAAGAATAAATATGTTCACATATTATCCATTTTGCTGTAATTCGTCACCAGGGACGCTGGTGATCACTGTTCGTTTGCCACCTATGACATAATGACCTATGACATCTTTCGAATGGAATTCAACAGAGTAATGACAGCTTACGACAGAAATAGGTGTAGCTGAGATGGTTTAAAAGTCGCTGTTGTCAATGTTATAAAGGCCTATAATACTAGTTTCTTCCTCCGTATTCGCTGGCGTTAGTTAAAATTTGACTTATTTATCGAAATCAGTACTTTTTTCTAGATGTACTTTTCTATCATGTATTTCTGTATTTCTAGATGTACCCTAGTGAACTTTTCTGTA
>MU159980.1:0-62533 GCA_015888305.1 Antheraea pernyi
TTTAAATCACCTAAATACTTGAAGGGGCTGGTGGGACTGTGTAAATGTGTGTGTTTGTGATGGTGGTAGAGCCACGCTGAAACTATTATTGATTTCAGCATGAATGGGTCGGCTCGCCCGGGGTAGTACCACCCTCTCATAACGTAATGTGAAGGGGCATGTATATAGGCCGGCATAACAACGGCGACCGGCGAAGTATATCGTGTCTCTCGGTGGTCGCCTTTGGTTTTGGACTGTACTGTGCTTTCCATCAGGCATAGTGTAGTCACTTGATATGCTACATTAAAAACCATATAGCAAATGTTACTTGCCGATAAAGTAGATACGTAAAATTATTTTTTAAATCACCTAAATACTTGAAGGGGCTCTTGGGACTGTGTAAATAGGTGTGCCCCACCAGGATAATGTGTTGAAAAAATAAAGAGGGAGCCGACCGCCGCCTGTCGCGAGTGCGGCGCTGAAGAACATACCGCGCAGCACACTCTGTCTGAGTGTGCTGCGTGGGGGGGACAGCGCCGCATTCTGGCGGTTGCGGTAGGAGTGGATTTGTCGCTGCCGAGTGTGGTTTCGGCCATGCTCGGCAGCGAACAGGCGTGGCGAGCAATGGCCTCCTTCTGTGAAGAGGTCATCTCGCAGAAGGAGACGGCGGAGAGGGCCCGCGAGGTAGACCCGGTAAGTGGCCGTCTCCGCCAACGGAGGACAGGCGGGAGTAGGCGGCGCTTTGCCAAACTCCTCCCACCACCGTAGCTGGACCTGAGGGGGTGGGCCGGGGCGCCCATCTCCTTATTGCACAGGTCCGGCGGATGAGGGGAGACAGCTGGTGTGTACCCTGTCTGCCTTTCTATAGGTAGGAGCCCGGAGGCCACCGTCCGCCGTTGGGACGGCTCTACAAGGTAGATTAGCTAGAACGATCCCTTGCCGCCCCAACAATGACGGTCTGTTGGTATACCGTGGGGTTTTAGTCCGTGCAAGTCGGATATAACCCACCCTCTCCCCCGGGAGGTTGGCGTATCCATAAGGGATTTGCCCACGAAAAAAAAAAAGAAAAAGATAGGTCGCGAATCGCATGAGTCAAGTAACATTCCAAGCCGAGGTGTGCCGTGCACCCCTGAGCTAGTTGTCAAATAAAATCGGCTGAGTGCCTTAAGCGCTCGCCTTAATAGTCCGGTGAAGCTGTTAAGGCCTTGCTAGGTCAATAGCGTAATCATTTCGAGAAAAAAACTGACCTGGAACCTCAGAATAAAAATAAAACTGGCGAATATAGAAATATTATATTTTGCACAAGAGTTCTTTACAATATAGGAAAGTATAAACAGAAGATTTATGAAAATGCATTTTCTATGAGAGTTAGTAAATATGTCATTAAAAATAAAATGATTCCCTAAATAGATGAGAAATTCCATCAGGCTCATTGCTAATATGATGTAGATTGGAAATTTAATAACGGAAATAATTAGCAAACTCGTTAATGTGTCTCGGTAGTCTGTATGTACGTACTTATATATGTTAAATTAAAACCGCATTTCGCTGACAGCCTGGAAATTTTACATTTATAATTTACTGCAGGGATCGTGAGTTATTTCGCTATGCAATACAAAAAGTGATTCATTGCGAGCTGGTTTATAATATGAGCGGTATTATTACACTGAGATTCATATTTGCTTGCAGAATATGTTTATTATTTACAATTACAGCCTATGATTACAGAATGTAGTAATATTCGAGTTTTAGAGGTTTTAGAGTAGTTATTAATAATGTAATGAAATTAAGTTCTTTAATCCTGTTATGATTTTGATTTTTACGAAACTCGGTCAAAAAACACTATTTATCTATTTAAAATTCGCTTATGTGTATATACATATACCCTATAAATATTATCTTGTTTTTATTTAGGTATATTCATGTAGTCGATATATTATTTATATTTTATAATGTATTTTATAAGCATGTTATAGTTACGTACCACTAACTTAGGTGGTATTAACTAGTTGTTATTCCTGTACACCAGAATACCCCTGACTCTACTCCATTGAACAAATCCATACAGAGGTTGCCTGGAAGAAATTGCTAATAGCAATAAGGCCACCCATTGTACCAATAACAAAACGTGAAATGTTTTTGAAATGAATGTATATAATATGTATATAATAAAGTTTAAATAAATAAATAACATAAAATTATTGTATATATTTTCAAGAGGAAACATTTTGAAGGCCCAAATAAAGCTGATATTTTTATACGCCATCATTTATTTTCAAAACTCAAAATCAAAAATACTTTATTCAGTTTAGGCTCTAATAAGGCACTTATGAACGTCAAGTCACTCCTGTGGTAGTCTTTCGGAAATCAACCCAGTCATCGAGTAGAACCGACAAGAAACTCGATCAGGTACATTTTTTTAACATATATTTCCAATACATCATACAATAGCTTTTAGTGGATGCACAGAGAGGAGTCAATTCCAGACACCACTATCGTTCACATACTGATCCACTCTATAATATTCTTTGAACACTAAAACCCGTTTGACGTGGCGCTTTAATTTACAGTCCGGCAAATGGGTAACATGCTTTGGGACTTTATTATAAAACCTAACACTATTACTGGTTTTGCTAAGTCTGAAACAAGGGACGACCACTTTATTACAGTTTCTAGTATTTAAATTATGGCGGTCTTTTACTACATTCAATTTTTTTTAAGTTTTTACGGTCATACCTTAAATTATCAAGAATGTATTGGGAGGGCAGAGTTAAGGATTTAAAAATATAAGTATACGATTAATCATATTATTTTAAATGAGTATGGTATATTATATTAGGAGAGAAGTGTAAAGTGTAGGTAAAGTCCTTTCGTACATGCTTATAATGACATCTTATAATCAGGTAGAAATAAAATGATAAGGATTAAGGAGATTAGGTATTTATTGTAACTGTAATAATTTATTTCTTGAATTATTTGGTCTTATCATCTTATGTAATAATATCTTTTGTATAAATAAAAATCAATTGTCAAATCTATACCGCCACACTTTACATATTTGACTAATTCTTTCGTTGTGTTCTTAATGTTTAAAAAATCAAACAGACTTAAGAAATTTTTTATATAAAAAGTGAGTGCAAAGGTAGACAATAGATCTTCAAAAATATTAATAAAATAAATTTTCAAAAAAAAGTATTAACTTGTCACTTAATTTTATTACATCAACGTACCGTAAAGAGAATATTCGGTGTTATTTTATTCATGATTTTTGAGCGCAGCCGGGGCAAGCAGCTGATATTTTTTACTGTAGTACAGCAAAGTGACTGCACTATGTCTGATAGTAAGTAAGGTACAATTAAAAAATAAGGGCGACCACCGAGAAACAAACCATCCATCGCCGATCGCCGCTATCATGCCAACCTGCGTAAATATCTCTTTACATATAACATTGTATAAAGATGTGAGAAGTTTGTTTGAATATTTATCTATTAATTCAAAGGGTTTGACGAATTCTAATGAAATGTATATAAGTTTATTATATTGTGGTAGATATACGACATCTTTTGTAGATAGCATTATTATACACAATATAATGGGTGAATATAAAATGAATATCTTATATATAAAATTCTCGTGTCACAATGTTAGTTACCATACTCCTCTGAAACGGTTTGACCGATTTTTATGAAATTTTATATGCATATTCCGTAGGTCTGAGAATCGGCTACTATCTATTTTTCATACCCCTAAGTAATAAGGGGTGTCTACCCCTAACATTTATTTTTTATCTATTAAACAATTCTTTTTAATTTTATTTTCCTATAATGAGGCATTAAAAAATACATACAACCCTAAATTTTCACCCTTCTAACACCAACCCCTATTTTTCATTTTAGTGATTAATAATTTTTCATCCCACTCGATAACTGATCAATTATTTTGAATTTTGAACTGTTGGAAAGGTATATTACGTTTTATTTAGAGAAATATATATTATATAGTAAATGGGGCGTGGAGGTGAGGCTCCTTTGGAGAAACCCAGTGGATATCGGGAAGACATTTCTTGCCAATATATATATAGTATAGTTTCGAGTCACAATTGGACCCGATAAGTTACGCTACAATCGGAATTACAATTGGAACCGGTAATAACCTATTTGGTGCAGACGAAGTTGCACGGGTCAACTAGTAATATTCATAATTATTACTAAATAAGTAGCCTTAAATAGTACATATATGCTCATTAATAGGACAACCCTAATAGTAATTTGTAATAGTCTAATAATCGATGATGAAACTAGCAAATTGCAACTTCAGAAAGTAACTTTAAATTTCGATAACATTGACATCAAAACCGCGAAGACTAAACTCCGCTAGTTTATTGCAATAATAACTCTAGAACTTCGTTAGTTGTTTCCGTTTTATCTGCGCTGGAATGTCTTTTGCAATTTACTTTAATTATTACAATTATAAACTAAACATTGAAGTTGAGATATAATTTAATAAATCTATTAATATTTAGTTTTGAATGGTAGGAGTGTTATTCTATTTTATTATTTATTTATTTATAAGACAACAAGCACAAAAATAAAAACAAATTATATACTAATATATAATTAGGCACTAAGCCTAACAATAACATTAAGTAATTGTGTATTTTAATACAAACAACCTATATCTAGTACTTTATAAAATGACTATCGCACATGTATATCGTTGTTCTCATTATATTATTGCAACTAAAGCGAAGTCTACCTAGGATGGATGCGATTCTGTTACGGATGATTGCATAAAAATCAACCCTGGCATACAATAGTCCGGTGAAGCTATTAAGACCTTACTTGGTCAATAGCGTAGTCAGTTCGAAAAAAAAACCCCTGGCATATATGTAAACATCCCAGAAGCGCTACAGAATCGTGGTAATCCCAATAACATTCTAACAATATTATTATTACATTTTAGAGTCATAGAACTCATGTGAGATTCCAATGTGTAATTGTCGCTTTACTATTTCGGTCTATAATAGATCTTCGCAGTTGCTAATAACATTTTTCATAAAATCAAGACCAGTTAAAATACTGATGAAGAGATTACGTGGTGGTTGGTCTCTTTCTAAGTTCGCCTCGCCAGCTATCATCTTCAACATGAGTTGAAAATCTGTCACCAACCACCTATGAGTATCTTCAGGAAGCTGCACTTGACAGTCAGTCCTAGAAGGACGGAAGGACGTTTAGCATGTTTATCATATTGGACCACATTGTCATTTAATATACGGTAAAATTGTCGTTAAATGTTAAAAAACTTATAAAGTATTAAAATAAAAGAATTTATTCTGTAAGTTGTTAGAGTATTTAAAAAAGTCCTAAGGCTTTGTAAAGCGAAATATGTCGAGCGGAAATTACAGCAGCAGACGAGAATCCCTTGCCATCATACTCTTTTTAAATATCAAGAGTTAAAATTTTAATTAAAAGACTCTTTGCGTGGCTCGGAACGACTCCAATTAAAACTATGTCTTCGCTTCTTCAGGTACATAAAAGAGGAGGTAGCGAGCAAAAAGCCGGTAGATAATTGCTCGGTCGCTACTATTTTAGTATTGTGGCCTTGTCGTTTTGAATACGTAATTTGTAGACATATTATATCAACGCCTCTAATTGTATTGATATATCTACTTTTATTTTTATGATTCTTTTGTTTGTTTTTATTTTTAAGTAATTATTCTTTAGTAAGTACTAGCGGGCCCGATAGACGTTGTCCCGCCCTGATTATAAAAATATCTCTGACAAATTATATACTAAAACGTTCCTCATGAATCACTTTATCCACTGGTGAAAACCGCATGAAGATCCGTTCAGTAGTTTTTGAATTTATCGCGAACAGACAGACAGACAGACGCGGTAGGGGACTTTGTTTTATACTATGTAATGATTCTTATAGCACGGGTGGGAAAAATTTTCGTTACTCGTTATGTTACACGTTATGCAAGGTATGTATATAAGGTATATGACTGATGTATACAATCTATAATCTATAATGATGTATACAAGGTATATGAGTAAGTATGTATACATGTCTGTTTGGGTCTAGTAGTATGTCAAATGTATAGTTAAGTGTTTATACCACGGGACTACGTTAGTTTATGACCATTCTCATATATTTATATATAAACTAGCTGGTATATATGATGATTTTTACGATTCTTTTGTTTGTTTTTATTTTTAAGTAATTAATCTTTAGTAAGTATTCTTACAGCACGGTAGGGAAAAATTTTCGTTATTCGTTATGTTACACGTTATGCGTTAAATGTAAGGTATGTATTTGTATATGTGTAAGTATGTATAGATGTCTGTTTGGGTCTAGTAGTACGTCAAATGTATAGTTAAGTGTTTATACCACGGGACTACGTTAGTTTAGGACCATTCTCATATATTTATATATAAATTTCTTCTGTATGTGTGTATGTCACTGAACTTCTAAACGGCTGGAACGACCGATTTTGATGAAATTTTGTGTGCGTGTTCGAGTGGATCCGAGAATGGTTTAGATTTATTTGGGTCCGGGAGGTGGCGCTGCGCGGATGAATTTTAGATTTTTTTTATCATTAAGGCGAGACAACGTCCGCCGGGACCGCTAGTAATATATAATTTATTACATATAAGCCAAAGAACTTTCATTTTCTCCGTGTGTACACACTGATACATGCACTGTTTTTATTATCTATGTACACGTAAAGTGAAAATATAGTTCCTTTGAGGCATTATCACATGAAAATTACTGAACGTATCGCCATAAGATGATGACCATTCTATGGGTAATTTTTCATACATGGTTTAATTTTTTATATTTGTTGAACTTTTGGCATCTCTTAATGTCGAAGGAAGCAGGAGAGCATCAGCTAGTTATTTATACAGTATTTGACCAAATGTAACCGAGGTTCCACGAACTATGTCACCTAAGATGGCAACTCGCTAAGCATACAGTAACTGGTTTCTAAGTGCAGTTACCAGAACGCATCCATAGACGCTTGAAGACTGTAGGTAAAAGACTGTACCACCGTGTAGGTGGTAGAGCCACGCTGAAGCTACTACTGGTTTCAGCATAAGTGGGTCGGCTCGCCCGGGGTAGTACCACTCTCTCTTGTATCTTGTATTGTTGCGTTTCGTTCGGTCAGTGATACCCAACTCCCATCCCCGTCCTCTCTTCCTCGTTCTCCCAAACATAGGCTGGCAACGCACTTGCGATTCTTCTGGTGTTGCAAGTGTCTATGGACGGTGGTAATGACTTAACATCAGGTGACCCATCCGTCCGTTTGCCACCTATGAGATATAAAAAAAAAGAAAAAAAAACTGAAGGTTAGCAGCTAGGAAGACGGGTAGAAGGAAATAACCTACCATCATATTATGATTGTATTGCTATGTTTTACTGCACCAAAAGCTCTGGTTTAATTACGGATTCCCATTTATACCGATTAATAGGTGTCCGAATTAACTGTTTCAATATATACACAAATATACAAAAATTATACAATATATACAATCACTTGATACCCGAACTATGTATAATTTGAATATTAGTTATGATGATTTTTTTAATTCCAATGTTTGTTTTATTGTTAAGCAGTCCTTGGTGTTAAAATATCTATTTCTACAAATGAATTGTTTTTAATAATATTATTGATTTAAATAAATACTGTATATGTATGATTAGTAATACTAAATATCTTGTAAAGTTATTTAACTAAAATTATTTAAAAAACCTTGGTAAAACTGCGGACAATCACGCAAAAGTTTTAAAGTCACGACCTTATTCTTAGTTTTAATTTTTTAAACGTAGAAATGAAAATGTTACGTATGTTAATCTAATGTTACATTTTTAACAAACTTCAGTTATATCTTTAACGATCTCTTAAGTATTAAAGTAACTGTTGATTAAAAAGCTTTGTTTTAAATGCCCTTAAGAATAATTTACGTAATTCAAAAAAATATAAACTGTATTATACAAATGTAAAGTTTTTAAATAAATGTGTCTCAGTCTTTTAAACACTTACAATGTTTACATTTTTAAATGTAAATTAAATCATAAGGATGACCACAAGTTTGCATTTCGGGAAGAATTAACAAAATTTTCTAAATACGATTTTAGTAATTAATTTGTTTGAATTGCATTAGTGATATGATTAATTACTGACGCCATGCATTACCACCTCGTATTTATACAAAATATATACCAATGAATTATTAACATTAAACACGGAAAAGAATATATTTTCCATATTTAAAAACGCTATCCGAACCCTGGAACTAATAACAATTATAGCAATTTAGTGGTCTCGGTGATGCAGTAACTCGACGATAGCTTCCAGAGAACAGGCAGTGAGTACAAGGTACAGACTTTATGATTTTTTAAATAAATGCTATTTAGTTGAAATAATATTCGTATATATATATATATACTATATTTTACCTAGTTCAGTAGCATTCGTAGATTGGTAATATATTTTAAAATTAGTGTTGTCCCTTTCTGCATCTAATACTTACAGTAACATTACTTCAACTTGAATTTTTAATACCCAAAAGAAAACTCTCTGAACGGATCAACTTCGGATTTCACTATTGAAATATTTTTTCAATTCCTTGTAAGTTTATATTCTTTGTATTCTAATATCAGTATCATTAGAAATATATTTCATACAGATTCTTTGTATGAATCTTTCTAAAGTAAAACTTCTTTAGGCGCGACTAGGAGGTAACCGGACGATAATACAACGGAAGTCCGTTACGGCAATATGGCGTCATGTTTCTGTATCATCCGGTTTTTAAGTATTTTTGATTTTGTCAATAAATAGTTTATAAACAAACCAATAAAAAATTTTTGAAATTTTTTTCAAAAATTAAGAAACAATATTATATTGAACAATAATAAAAATCATACAATATAATTAATTATCTATATATGGGCGCGTGACCGTGCTGCCATCAGGTTTCAATGTAAATAGTAACAAATTAAATCAAACCTTCGTTATCTGTAGTGCCATCTATCAGCTAATTCGGAACTTTAATAACAGGAAATATTGCTTGCAACTCTTTGTTATAAAGTAAATAAAATATAGAAAATTACAAACAAATTACTATGATAAGTAACGATTTAAATTAAAATAGAAGTTTTGGTTATGTTTCCGCCAAAGAAGTTTTACTTCAGTCGCGTGTGACGGTTATACGTACTCATCTTTTTGTTTGGCTTCAGGTATGCATAACATATTTAATACATTTTCAATAATAGTTCAAGTTATTACTAAACTATAAACATTTATCAATTTAGTGATAAACTATTACTTAGATCTGATTAGATCTTATTGGTGCGATGAATCCCTTTGTACGCTTAGTTAATTCTCGATTGATTTATATATCGTTTGAAACTTAAAATTTACACAGTTCAATGATTTAAAGGTCGTTATTAAGATTAATTGCAACTACTCTCATCCACATGGACTTCTCTCGATTTGATGTTATACCAATGCAAAGATATTTTGTTTGTTTAAATTCGTACAAAATCAAAAATACTGTATTCAATTTAGGCACTGTGAAGGCGCTTAGGAACGTCATAACTACTATAGGTTAGGAAAACAAACAAGTCATCGAGAGGAACGAGCAAGAAAATCGATCTGGCTTATCTTTTCATGATAGATATTTTTACATAGATTACATTAATTTTTGGCGAATGTATAGTACACACAGATGGGCGTCATTTCCAGACATTATAAGCGTGTACATATTGATCCACGTATAATAAATAGTTTTTGTTATCAAAGGCTGCTTCATAAGTGCAAGGTAAAGCCATTAAGTTATAATTGGATAATAAACGAATCACACTAAGAAAACACTGATTGTAAATTAAAAAAAAAAACAATTGTTGTAGAGTTTGTTCTAAACCTGTTGATATTTTAAAATTCTGTCACCAATCACCAAGAACATATGTTCTGGAAGCTGCAATTGAGAGCCAATCTCTAGGCTTGCACAGGCTCACAGTTCTTAAATTTTATTGAATCTATCGTAGGCAACGTAGACAATAGCAACGGTGTAGGTGCGCGCGCGAATGTAGGTGTTAAAGAAAAAGAGGGGGGAGGGGGAGGGGGTTGAAGAGTAAGAAGTACCAAAGTGACCGACAATATGCGATTATCCTAGATGAATGCTTTCTATGCGTTACTTTTACGTAACAGTCGTAACAAATGCAGATGTGGGGACTCATTATCGTCAAGCATTATGAACTTTCGTTGACGATAGAGACGCAGCACGATAACTGGGTCCGTTTTTATACACATCAAAGAAACTTGGAAACGCTAATATCTAAATGTTACTAGAATGACATAGCACTGCGAACGTTTTTAACGTGACAAGTAGCTATAGTTTCATCATGAAGGGGAGTATACATGGTGGTCACAAATGCTACGTGTCATTCTGAAAATTTTAACGGATGATAATGGATATAGTATCTAAGCTATCGTTATCGTACAAAATATTAATTGATGCTATAAAACGTTACGTAAACCTGTATATGATTGTAGAAATTCCACATGTAGGTGGTAGAGCCACGCGGAAGCTATTACTGGTTTCAGCATAAATGGATCGGCTCACCCGGGGTAGTACCACCCTCTCATAGAAAACCGACGTGAAGTAACAGTGCTTGCATTGTTGCGTTTCGTTCGGTCAATGAGAGCGCCGGAGGCCCACTTCCCATCCCTCTTCCCGTCCCCTCTGGCAACGCACTTGCGTCTCTCCTGATGTTGCAAGTGTCTATGAACGATTGTGATCACTTAACATCAAGTGACCCACCTGTTTGCTTGCATCCTATAATATATAAAAAAGAGACCATTATGAATGTATAAATAGATGGAATAATCAATACTACAGCGACTCATCGTATGACAAGCACGGATGAGTCACATTTCAATAGATTTACTGAAGTACGTACCATATTGCGAATGCAATGCAAATGGAATAACCGTGTATTCGACTATTAGATGTGGCCTAGATCTGACCGGATCTATTGAGATCCATTGGGCCGGATAAGCAGAGTTGTGCTCCACTTAGCTGAATCCCGGCTGATTTACGAACGGAATACATAGGTCGCATATATTGTAAATGATTGTGAATAACTTTAAATCCATATTATTGTTTGTTTTATGTATACACTTATTTTATTTCATTATCTGGATGCTGGTGTGGAATTACAATTCGATGCTCGCATGTAAGAACCCCGGCATGAACCAACGACTTTTTCAAAATTCTCGGACAATTACTGATTTAAATTGGTAGTACTATCGGCTGACGGTGAAGAAACACATCACGAGGAAACCTGTACTTGAGAAATGTTCTTCTAGTACCGTTGTCGTTATATAATTTTGTCAAGCACGTGGTTGCTAATCTTAAGACATTTAACGGACTTTGACATTACCACGACTCTCTTACCTGCATCTAAATCATTTTGAAATAACCACGACTCTCTGTCTTGTATCTATTTCAGGACTAACAAATCTTGGTGACTTAATATTATGCTTATGCAACACGTCAAAGGAGTGAGTACTGAATCATATCAAATTGTGGTCACCCTTATCTCCCTTTATAACAATTACAAATGATCTCTTTGCGAAAACAAAAAGTTTGGATAAAAAAAGTACCACCGTATGTGGGAAAATATCGAACTTATACGTCGTGGGTTGGCGTGGTGATTATGCTCACACCTTATTTCGGTAAGAGGCTTTCTTTACAGGCTGATGTAATCTGATAAAGGCTAAGTAGTAATGATGTAACTTATTAGATGTAACTTAAAAACGATATAGGGATTTTAGAATTGAAATACAAAAAAAAAAACATGTACCACAATTAAATGACATAAAACACGCAGTTACCATTAAAGATCTTAGGAGGCGAACGAACAGACGGGTCACCTGAAGGTTAGTGATCACCACCGTCCATAGACACTAGCAACACCAGGGGAGTTGCAAGTGCGTTGCCAGCCTGTGTTCTGGGGAGGGAGGGAAGGGGGGAGGAGGAGATGGGACTCTCGCTCAGCGCTCAAAATCGGCGCTTAATCATTTTCAAGTAATCAAAGTCGGGGGCATCACTTAGTGTATATATATAATAAGAATGTGAATTTAACGTGTCTGTACTTTTTCGAATATTGATCGTAAAGCTTATCCTCGGGAGTACCTTAGTCATTGTTTCATTAAAATCGGTCCACTCTATCAAACGTTATTGTAATTTTAATGACGACGCGGCGTAAGTATGAGAAAAAAGTCGACAAGTAAATGGACTTAATACATTCAGATTCAGACTTTTATTACATCGTCTCAAACTTTTTCGTCTGTGTGTTGCATGTCGCGTGATGGTCGGCCGCGGAGTAGGGACAAAGTGAAAGGCGCTCGAATGTAAGTCACCGTTCACGTATTTTAGTTACCATAAAATATTGAATACATTTATAAACTGTGAAACTGTGAAAATTTTTAGTTAAATGACTATAGTGTGAAAAAAGTTTCACTTTTACCGTCTTTTCATAAAACCACACAATCCTTTTTTTACATAAACTTCCACGCTGATGAAGTCGCGGGCACAGCTAGTATATTATAAAATCTAACCTTTTTTAAACTTTTTTGAATAGCTTGTGAGCTTTGATAATTTCTAAAAAATTATATTTGCTATAGAAATGTCTTCGAAACATTGTTTTCTATGTTAATATTATTATTGTACATAATTTTAAATTTACAAGCTTATTATACACAGAATATTAAAATATCATATGAATATATATATATATATAATATTAATACTTTATTTGTTGTTATATTTAAAATAAATTCTACTAAAACAAGAAATCATATTTCAAAAATGTAGTACCGTTATAACTTACAAAATATTAAAAAAGCATCACATTATCGTATATCTCAAGGGAGAGGATGAAGATATCGAGAAGATATTTCCTGTTTCACATACTTCCTTATGCTTATGTTCACATGTTTTGGCTCAATATCTGAGATATCCATAATCGTTTGTATATATCTGACAATATGAAATATTGTTACTTTCCTTATATGCATTTATTAGTTAGCTGTGGATTATCTGCTACACCTTTATTAAAGGGTAAAGAGTATGTTTAAGTTTATAAACTACTAGCCGACCCGTGCCCACTCCAGGGTAACCAAGGGTCAACCAAGGAGAAAATATGTAACTTGCTTCAATCCAAACCTCCCCAATACAGGTATAGCAACACGGTAGACACTGGGATACGAGAAGTGAGATAAAGGTCAGCTTCAATCCACTCGTCAGGTCATGAACACAGTGTGAATCAACAGAAAAGAATATAGAGAAGACTAACTACACCCTAACAAATAGTATGGTGTGAAGGAATCATAGCAGCTTGTATAGTTAAATTGCTAACACACCCACCAGATTGCAAATATTAATGCCTTTTAAATGGTAGACATAACCAGTAATTGAATTATATAATCACACTAGTTCCAGAAGAATAGTGGATAAGGTTTTGGTTGCAAGACGTGCAGAACTAAGTCGGCACTAGCATTTATACTACAAAATAATATTGTAGTGATTAATTTAGATTGGTAGTCGAACTTCTGATTGGTTCCAGTCACCATTACTTTATAATGTGCTAACAGAATCCCACACAGATAATTCTTTTACCAATGTTGTTAGTATATAACAAACAATAAATTAAATAATGCTGTGCTGACCCTGCTCAGTACACATACAAGCGATAGAAGGATAGCAGTTGATTGTATAGGCATTAGGGCCATGTTAGTCCCTTTGCAAATTAACTCTACCACCGGTTCGGAAAATCCAGTTATCGAGAAGAACCGGCAAGAAACTCGATCTGGGTTAATTTTTAGCAAAACAAATAGGTAATATATACATATTAATCTATGTATTCATTTATAATCCTACAATACTAAAATTATCTTAGCTTATAGAGATCTCAACTTAATTATATATTTCTTTGCATCATAGGTTAACCCTTACATTTTATTGAAATATATTTATCTTATCTATATTTTTCATTATATTCCTATGCCACACTTACGGCATTGTATAAATATATATGTTCTTAACAGAACTCACATTTTATAGTGAATTTTATATTATAAATGTTTTATGTAACAGATATTGATATTAGTTGAAGTGTCTGTAAAAGAGTATAGTGTGGAGTTGTGACAATCTTAAAGAAGTCCCCCCATAACTCTCAGCAGAATCCAGTTCATATTCTTTTGAATTATATACACAAGAGGATGCTGAGTTAAGTTACGTCAAGGGTTTGCACCCGACTACACCAGGCAGAGGTTCCTTGAGGGTCGATCATGTCAAACGAGACGGCTACCGGTTTTAGTATATAGATTATAGCCCCTGCCCGCGACTTCGTCCGCGTAGTAATAGTTACTACTCTGGGCTAACAATGACACACAGCAGAAGCTCTCAAAAAGAAAAAAAACATCCCGATTTTGAAACATTTTTCATCTGTGTTCCGCTCCTATAACACTGAAAAAATTATTCAAATCGGACCAGTAGTTCCTGAGATTACCCATTACAACGTCACAAACTCACAAACTCACAAATCCACAAACTGTACCTCTTTATAATATTAGTATAGATAATCATCTATTCATAAAGTATTTTATTATCATCTATACTAATCTATACTAATATGTAAAGCTGAAGAGTTTGTTTGTTTGGTTGAACGCGCTAATCTCAGGAACTACAGGTCCGATTTTTCTTTAGGTAGATATCCGAAATTATAGCGGTAGACGTATTCTATTTTATTTGTTGGTTGATTGTATTTCTTCTTCTTCTTCTATCTTTCAGTGTTCGATTCCTCATCTATCGAGGAAGGCTATATATTGCCACGCTAAGACCAATAGGAGCGGAGCAACAATGCAGAATGTATCAAAATTTCAAAATCGTTTTTGTTTTCCTTTTGAGAGCTTCCGTTGCGTGTTACCTTAAGCTTAAAATAACTATTCCACCCGGACGAAGTCGCGAGAATAAGCTAGTATATAAATAAAATGATAGAGGTACATATATCGTTGTGCGCGCAACAATTAAAAATTACTGGATAGATTTCTATCAATTTTTTCTAGTTTTACTTCCTATAGTTGATCTTTATCTAAGAAAATAATTATCAGGATAGCTTCATTTAATACAAAATAATTAAAGTTTTAAGAAAGAATTACTGGTATAAGTATTACGTGTACAGCTATGTGTATTTTCTTGTTAAGGAAAAGTGGGACAAGCGGTGGGGCTTATGTTTTTTCTTCGGTACATACTCGTATTGTTAAGATAAACGAAGCAGAATAAGTTGAGGGTAACAACTAGCAACTAACTGTAAATAAAACCATAAATAAAGTTAAATTAATTATAAAAATTATTTTACAAAACGGATACTTCTCAGACCCTTTTCTTACTATAACGAAGTAAGTAAATTTTGGAAGAGTTGTTAATTAAAAAGTAGTCTACCAACAAAAAGCTTTTATACCTTATCTAGTTATATTATTCGAAACTTGAGAAAAACCTAATTTAGTTCTTAAGTGTTCATAAAATATTAAAGTTGTGACCTTCCCGTGCAAATTTTTCCCTTGTCTCGGGAATATTAAAAATTTCATATTCGCTTTTATTTAGTAAGTGCAAGGTCTGGATCAAATTTATTTGACACGAGGTGAAAAATTTAAATTTCACTACGGGAGATGAGTTTTCCTGCAGTTGGGATTTTTTTTATATTCGTACATTCGCATGCACGGTTCAAAGGGGTGTCATTGCTTTGCCGGATTTCAATCCTGCAGGTGCTTTGAGGATTTACTATTGCGGCAGGCATGAAACGAATCTATACCCGTCAATGGCGCCGAGCATACATAAAATGAAATTTTAAGGGCCTTTGACATGTAATTATCATTATTGTATCACAATATGTAAAGACGAACTAAACAAAGCTATTATTTGTTAACGCTATTCTTATATATTCGATTCTAAAACATGAATGGGGTGTAAGGGGTGTCGAATAACATCTAAGACTTGAGACATCCAAGCCAACCTTACCTGCACGTGGTGCACCCTGCTGAATAACGAACGGGGCAATGACGAAAGCGGGGTGGTAGGGTTTTACAGCCTGACTGGTTCGCAACCACCATGTATATGGCGAAAAAGCCCGTCATAGTGATTCGCATCTGCGGGTCGCGTTTCGGGATCAGCCTGTACATATCCAGTTTTCCGCAGGCGTAACAGCGGCGACCGGCGATGGATAATGTCACTCGATGGTCGCCATTGTTTTTGGATTGTACTCTGCTTACCATCAGGCACAGTGCAGTAATTTTGCCGTGCTACAATAAAAAAAAATGAATAATCCGATCCTATTTTTTTATCATTTACTAGCTGTGCCCGAGCCTCCATTCGCGTGGAACGTAATGTAAAAAAACAGCGACTGATAAAATTATCTTAATATAAATGGACTTACCATTTACTAATCTTCTTTTCTCTCGTACTTTAGCCGTGTCGTCATTAAAATTACAATAACTTTTGATAGAGTGAACCGATTTTAATGAAACCAAAACTAAATGTTACTCGAGTATATGCTTTATGAGTTTATGAACGCAGTACTTAGGAGTGATGCGTGTTCATACAAACAGTAAGAAAGACAGACGTTTCTAAAAATGATTGAAATGTATTTTATTACTTATGCCACGACAACTACAATAATTTTTTAACACAAATCTAAAAAGTACAGACTCCTTAGATTAAATTCTTATTCTATGTATAGATTAATTACAGTACTTTTATAGTTATTTTTATCCGACTTTATTATTATTATTATTTTTATTGTAGCACGGCATAATGACTGCACTGTGCCTGATGGTAAGCACAGTACAATCCAAAAACAACGGCGACCACCGAGTGACACGTTATCCATCGCCGGTCGCCGCTGTCATGCCGGCCTGAGAAAAACTGGATATGTACAGGCTGACCCCGAAACGCGACCCGCAGAAGCGAATCACTATGACGGGCTTTTTCGCCATATACATGGTGGTTACAACCCAGTCGGGCTGTAAAACCCTAACCCTACCCCGCTTTCGCCATTGCCTCGTTCGTTATTCAGTAGGGTGCACCACGTGCAGGTGAAACCTCACCTTGCCCAGCCAACCGGCTTGGGTGTCTTTTTTATATATATTTATGTTTTAAGTATATTTTGTAAGTCTTCGTCTTTAGCATGCTCTGTAGAATACAAGGCTTGGTAGATTTTAATTGCTGTCATTTTAATTGTGGAAGTGTTATAGGTTATAATTGAAGTATGACGGATTTGAATAAAAAAATGGAACACGAACGAAAATTTGTTTTTTAAGTCCCAATACTGGATTGGAAAGTCATTTTTTCATATAGAAAAATGATTCAGTGTTTTTAAAATCAAGTTGTTTATTTTTCATTTAACTTTAGTTACAAATATGTTAAGGGTTAATCTAAAATAAGAACTATATGTAGTTGAATCGTTGTAATGGTATAGTGGATAATATCATTCGAAAAACAAGTTTTCAAATTTTATGAAAAACATAAATTTCTATCCCATTTCGGATTAACAGTTTGAATTAGTTTTGTTTTTAATTGTTTTTGTTTGTTGTTTTTTAAATGTTTGAAGTTATTAATGTTTTCTAAATGTAAGTTGCCCAACTAAAGCTATTTAAAATATGGTTTTATATTTTGTACATATGGGATGGTAATTTGTCTGTCTCTTTGTGATAAAATATATATTACTAAGTAAATAAATAATGCTATCTGAAGATATGAAAAGCTTTCCTATGAGATAATGTTATATAATTGTGTAGCGACGGAAACATCGTTCTTTGCCTTATGAATTATGGCGTAAATGATTTCGAAACTTATTCAAATAAACTTAAGGATTAGTTTTACAAATTATACAGCGTATGAATTTGAATACTAAATAAATTGTGGAAAAAAAACCATATTATAATTGAGAAATATATTTAATGTAATCAAATCGTATTATACGTATCGTATTATCGTATACCTACTATCGTAGTTGATAGTATAGAGTTAAATGTAATATAGGAGCACAGACTCTATACAACTTATTATCCAGTAACAAACGCCACATATAGCTAGTCGTGTAATTCCATTAATGTTGAGAATACATCACGGTACACCTCTCAGCTCTACTAGATTTACTGCGAGCGGCAGATGAAAGGGCTAGGTCGACTCCCTAACCAACGTTTATTAGCACCGAATTATATGTAGCAAGGATATTGTGCTTTTTGCAGGATGTAACTATTCAAGCGGTTTTTTTTATTTCATAGCTGTAAAATATTTTCGAAAAAAAAAAGACAAACAATACATTTAAAAAAATGTTAATATCTATATTAATATATAAAGCTGAAGAGTTTGTTTGTTTGTTTGTTGTTGTATGTTGCTGATGATAAATCTCATCCCATTCGATATACTATTAGTATTCATATATCTAATGTACACGTTACATGTTACAGTAGATGGCGTTCGTGTCGAAGTTACAAATGTTTTTGAAAAAGCGTTTCTGTAATGTACACACCCACTCACAATTTTACATTTCTTTAATACATTTTAAAAAGCGCGTGCGTAGCCGCGGGTAACAGCTAGTTTAACATAAAAGTATTTAACATTTTGCAATTATATTTATTTTGTTAACTTTTGTTACGTGTGGCAGAGATGTGAATGTTAAGTGTGATGTGACTAGAATGGATAAGAATGAGTATATTAGAGGAAGTTTGAAAATAGCACCAGTGACAGAGAAGTTGAGGAGTAATAGGTTAGCATGGTATGGGCATGTCATGAGGAGAGATGAAAACCATGTAACTAGAAAACTGTTGAGTATCATTGTGGACGGATATACGAGTAGAGGAAGACTGGCGGACGCGCAGTTCGGCTTCCGGGCAGGGCGTTCTACAATTGACGCTCTGTGCCTCCTGAAGTCGCTGTCCACTGAAGCGACCTCCCAGGGGGAGAGGGTCTTGGCGGTGTCTTTGGACATCGCCAACGCCTTCAACAGCCTGCCGCATGGAGTTATACGGGAGGCGCTCGGATATTTCGGAGTGCCCCCGTACCTGCGGCGGCTGTTGGAGGCGTATCTCGAAGATAGGGAGGTCGCCTACGTGGATGGCGACGGACGTATGATCCGACGAGTCACCAGGAGAGGAGTTCCACAGGGGTAGGCATTGGGGCCGCTCCTGGGCAGCGAACATGCTTGGCGAGCGATGGCCTCCTTCTGCGAGGAGGTCATCTCGCAGAAGGAGGCGGCGGAGAGGGCCCGCGAGGTAGACCCTCTAAGTGGCCCTCCCCGGGGGGGAGATTGGCGGGAATTGGTGCACCTGGCCACGATGGCCACAACCCTCGTGGTCAGGCGCATAAGGAGGTTGGGCCTCAGGGTGGCCCTCGAGAAGACCGAGGCCCTACTCTTCCACGGGCCTCGGCGAGGGCCACCACCTGGGGCCCATATTATGGTGGAGGGCGCCCGGATCAGGGTGCGGGCCCAGATGAAATATCTGGGCCTCACCCTGGACGGGCGTTGGCGGTTCGAGCCCCATTTTGCGGGGCTCGGACCGCGAATTGTTGGGGCGGCGGCGGCACTCGGCCGGTTGCTCCCCAACATAGGGGGGCCGAGTGCTGGGTGTCGCCGACTCTATATAGGAGTCGTGCGGGCGATGGCCGCCTACGGGGCACCAGTGTGGGCTGATGCCCTCAGTGCCGACAACGTGCGCGCGCTGCGTAAGGCGCAGCGCACGGTGGCACTGAGGGCGATCCGGGCATACCGCACGGTGTCCTCGGCGGCGGCTTTCACGCTCGCCGGCTCCCTACCCTGGGAGCTGGAGGCGGGTGTCCTCGCCGCTGTGTATCAGTACACGGCGGCGAGAAAGCGTAGTGGTGAGCCTCCGGCTCTCAGGGAAGTTGAGTTTAAGAGGCGGGAGATCCGGGAGGTGGCGGTCAAGAGGTGGATGCAGGACCTGGCGGACGCGCGCTATGGGCGTTATACAGTGGATGCCGTCCGCCCGGTCCTGCGGGAGTGGATGGGACGGGAGTGGGGCTCCCTGACGTTCCGGATGGTGCAGGTACTCACCGGGCACGGTTGCTTCGGATGGTACCTGCACCATATCGCACGCAGGGAGCCGACCGCCGCATGTCACGAGTGCGGCGCTGATGAGGACACCGCGAGTGTGCTGCGTGGGAGGGGCAGCGCCGCATTCTGGCTGCGGCGGTGGGGAATGTAGGAGGGAATTTGTCGCTGCCGAGCGTGGTTTTGGCCATGCTCGGCAGCGAACATGCTTGGCGAGCGATGGCCTCCTTCTGCGAGGAGGTCATCTCGCAGAAGGAGGCGGCGGAGAGGGCCCGCGAGGTAGACCCTCTAAGTGGCCCTCTCCGCCAACGGAGGACCGGCGGGAGGAGGCGGCGCTTTGCCCAACTCCTCCCGCCACCGTAGCCGGACCTGAGGGGATGGGCCGGGGGGCCCATCTCCTCATTGCACAGGTTCGGCGGACGAGGGGGGGCAGCTGGTGTGTACCTGGTTGCCTCTATAGGTAGGAGCCCGGTGGTCATCTTCCTCCGGGCGGACCGTTGGGGCGGCTCTTCAAGGGGAGAAGCATAGATCGATCCCTTGCCGCCCCAACAATACGGTCGGACGGTACACCGTGGGGTTTTAGTCCGTGCGAGTCGGACATAACCCACCCTCTCCCCCGGGGGGGTGGCGTATCCATAAGGGATTTCCCCACGTATAAAAAAAAATATGTCATAAGGAGAGATGAAAACCATGTAACTAGAAAAGCGTTGAGTATGATTGTGGACGGATATACGAGTAGAGGAAGACTAAAAAAGTATAGATGGACTGTATGAAAAATAATATGTGCGTAAATGGTGTGAATACTGAGATTACATTTGACACCTGAGAGAGTGGAAAAAGAAAACATGTTGTGCCGACTCTACTTATATGGGATTAGGGTGATGATGATGATGATTTCTTTTGTTAACTGTATTTAGTATATTCTTTAACTTTCTTCATACGAACCTAAACTTATTAATTTAATAGGAAGTGTTGATTCTAAAAATAGTTGTAAAGGTTTCTCGGAACTTTTTTAATAATTATAAAATACATCAATAATCTTCATTTACGTCAGCCTCCAAAGTATAAATGACATGGAGCCTGTAAAATAATCCTATATAAAATTGTTTCTCGTTGTAATAACATTCAATATAAGGGATCATAGTTAAATCGAAGGAATATAATAATTTAGTATCTACTAAAGATACTGCGAAATTTATGCCGCATTTGTGCGAGGTTTAAAAATTTTTGCATAAAAATAAACGACACAGGCGTATGTTGAAGGAATAACGAGCAAGGGTATGTTCCCCTCTATAAGAGACCCCTCATGTAAAATTGAAATTATTTTCGACAAGTACAAATCTTGTTTTCGAAATTGATGACGACGGGATGAATATCGTTGAAATGACAACATTTTTGTCAAATGTATACATCGTTTTAAGGGGGAAAATGCTTTTTATATTATCCATTTTCTGTCTACATTTATATACCAGGCGAAAGTTTAAACGCTCGTAGTATTATTAGATATGACACTTCATGGCCACATTTAATATATAAAATAATAATATCAAAACAAATATTCATAAACAACCAAGAAAACCCAAATTAAAACTTGTTCTAAGATTTTTAAAAGTATAAACACAATCTTGGTGCAATGCCCGGTGTCGAAAGCTACAATGGGCGATCCTGAGTTAATAACTTTCGATAATAAAACAGACAATAAACCCTTTTATTTTGTGCCTGTTATTCTCGCGTACCTTTTTAAGTGAAAGTGAAATCACCAGACGGTCATTGACACTGTGCTTTAACATATAGGCGTAAGGGATTGTGTATAATTTTTAAAGTTTTCTTCATAATTAGGTCAAATATGAAACACCTATTTTTTTAATTGATTTAGAACGAGAATCGAGGTTAGATTATCCTCCATAAATATTGCTACTGTCTAAACATTCAGCCTGTATAAACATTGAATATAGAGTTCCTTTGAGGCTCTAAAACTATTGTACGTATCGGCATATGACTATTCAATGCGGAATGTTTCGTAGATGGTTTAAGGCTACTTATTTTTTGGATTTGATTAACTCTTCCTTTTTTTGATGCCTAATGAAGTAGACAGGCATCTACTAGTATAATATATATAACATAACAAAGAATACTTGTCGTCAATAACATTTTGTTTTCTTTTACAGAAAAAAATCATTCATACTTTTATGTACGTTAAGAAAATTTAATTCTGATAGAATACAGAATTCTTTCCTCAACAAAAAACACAAACAAAAATAAAGAAAAAATCTTATTTCATCTCTCAACTAACCGACGGTTGTGTAATCTTCTTATCCGGCCTTTCCTTTGTTTTGAAGTATTTCTAGGGATGGCTCGATAAAGGCTCTGAAATAAGGGCCAAGGGTTGATAATCTATATCAGTTTGTTTTCGACCGAAAGGATCGTTAAGATGGTCTATATAAACACACATATACACTATTTACATATTGGTTATATAGTTATACGTTTGTCAGCTTCACGGAGCAAAATATTTTAATAACAAATTCATGGATATTTAGTAAACTAATGTACTTACCATATACGAGATAAATAATTTAAGATCATAAAACATAATTGGCTTATAGGTATAATTCATTTTTCAAAACACAATGGTTATAAATTATTTGCTATTAGCAATAATAATGATTATCTCATTACAAAATCTAATTGAAAACATGATTTGTTTTGCCTTAATAATTCGGAGAAACTTTATATGTACTATTAATAACACACACTTAGAAACTACTACTTTATAAATTTATGTTTTAATTAAAAATATAAATTAAATAGGTAAATTAAATAGGGGGAAAATAAATAGGTTACTTAAGGGTCGGCAACGCGCATGTAACGCTTCTGATGTTACAGGCGTCCATAGGCTGCGGTGACCGCTTTTCATCAGGCGGCCCGCATGCTTGTTTGCTACCGACGTAGTATAAAAAAGTTGAAAGTCTCTTGTTAAGATCTTACCCGATACGAAATATATATAAGAGTTGTTGAGGTATGTATGCTTGGTACACATATATGTTTCAACAACTCATATATGTATGAATATCTAAGGTTAGCTCAGATAGGTCGCGAATTGCATGTATCAGGCAACAGCCCATGCCGAGGTGTGTAATATAGTTTGTTTATTGTGCATAAGTGAAGTGAATGGAAAATAATACCACGGACAATAAATTCTGAGATGACAAAAACTCCATGGAAAGTTCTAACAAGATGGCCACCGTCTTGTTAGTTCATTGAAATTATATTAAGAAACTTGTAATATCGATACTCACTTGACAATGGCAGTAATAGTCTACTAGAAGACTGGTTGTTAAAAATGGAATGGAAGAAGAACTTGTAATACTATTAACTACTCGACAATGGCAGTAATAATCTAAAAGATTGGTTGCCAAAAATAAAGTTTGAAAAAACAATTCGGGTGCGATTTTAGACATTATGGAAGAGACTTGGAATTTTTATAAATAGTCCAGAACTGGATGGTAATATAATATTTACTCGCTTTAATGTCTGTCAATATATCTGTGTGTCTTAAAAGAATTTATTTTTCACGTTATATCGCACCAAATGAAAACTTATATTAAAAATCAATTTCCACTTCATAGGCCATACAATTCTCGTTTATAGGAGAAGAACTTATTACTAATACTATTAACTACTCGATAATGGCAGTAATAACCTAAAAGATTGGTTGCCAAAAATAAAGTTAAATAAAAACTATTCGGGTGCGATTTTAGACATTATATTTTTGACTTGGAAATTGTAAACATAGTCCGGAACTGGACGGTAAGATAATATTTACTCGCTTTACCGTCTGTCAATATATCTGTGTAAAAGGTTAAAAGAATTTATTTTTCACGTTATATCGCACCAAATGAAAACTTATATTAAAAATCCATTTCCACTTCATAGGCCATACAATTCTCGTTGTTTCACATTTAAATTAGTTTATAAGTTTGGTCTTTTTAAAAAAACGTGATATATTATAAAGGAATTTTATTTTAACAACGATTTAATAGTAATATAAAAAATTGCACAAAGCCGTGTAACAAATGATTTTTCGATAAATGAATAATTCAACGTGGAAATGGAATTTAAAACCGATTTTTCTTTAAGGCATGTCGAATGAATCATGGCACAATGGTCCCCATTCTGTGATTTCCCTCAAGAGAAGGCATCAAGTTTGAAGTAAATCTGCGATATCTCTCGTAATGTCTCCCCAGCGTGCCAACCGAACTCGCTGACCGTAAAATTGTAAAAACTACCATAAATCTTTGCCTTTTTACTTCTTTTTCTTTAGTTTGGCAAGGTTTAAAACACGGCCACCGTTGACAAATATAACCGATATCGTTAATAATGGCGTCGTAAGAACAAATTGCCTCTTTAATCTATTCCGATCGAAGTTGGTTACGTAAAAATGGATGGAAAAACTTGAATACAAATCATATAATATTTCTTTGGAGAGTTAATTATATATAATTTTTCATTTTTTTTAAATACTTTCTATGTCCCTATATAGGTATAATATTGGCATTTGATAATAATTTCATCTGGTGTTAAATGATATATATGGTTTATGATCTAGACCTAGAGGGAGACTGACTATCAAGTGCAACTGTCGGATAATACAAACAGATGCTTGGCGACAGATTTCTAACTAGAGGGTGGTAGGTAGACATTGTAATGGGATAGGGGGCTCGGTGGGCTCGGCAGGCTAGGGGGCTCGGTGGGCTTGGCGGGCTGGGGGGCTCGGCGGGCTCGGCGGGCTGGAATTATATATAATCTTTCATTTGTTTTTAAATACTTTCTAGGTATATAGGTATACTATTAGCATTTGATAATAATCTCATCTGGTGTTAAATGATATGGTCTATGATGAAAAACACGCTAGACCTAGAGGGAGACTGATTATCAAGTGCAACTGTCGGAAAATACAAACAGATGCTTGGCGACAGATTTTCAACTAGAGGGCGGTAGGTAGACATTGTAATGGGCTCAGCGAGCTCGGCGGGCTGGGAGGCTCGGCGTACTGGGGGTTCAGCGGGCTCGGCGGGCTGGGGGGTCAGCGGGCTCGAAGGGCTGGGGTGTCGGTGGGCTCGGCGGGCTGGAAGGCAGTCTCGCATCCGGGCTGCCTCAACCGGGTGTGGCGTGAAAGCGCCTGCCGCTGGGGGTGTCGCAGAGCTTGCTCACGCTCCCGCGCCGAGGTTGCCATGCACCCTTAAGTTAGTTGTCAAAATTAAATCGGCTGAGTGTCTTGCGCTTGTCTTAGTCCGGTGAAGTTGTTAAGGTCTTGCTAGGCTAATAACGTAGTCACTTCGAGAAAAAAAAAACAAAAGAAAAATAATGCGAATTAAAAATCACACACCTTCTAGTAATATTATTAAGTAAGCTACTGTTATATTGAAAATGTATCTTGTAAATATATCCCATATTATTTTTTTAAAAGGCTTTCGAGCTAATTAATAATAAATATATTCATCCTTAACAATTTATTTACTTTGTTTACTTACATTACGTTGAATTAAAAAATTTGAGCATAAAAACAAATTTTTAAATAAAAAAATAATATATTTTCATTGAAGTAAAATCTGTTTCAATCTATGGTAACAAAATTCTACTATGGTAATAATTACATAAATCTTAAATAAACAATTCAAATATAAAATGCTTTATTAAAAGAAATGTAATTGTAATTAGCATAAGTGTTGAAGTATTAAATTAAAAATTAGCATTTATCGTATTCTATTAAACTTCTATTCTATTCTTTTTTTTTCTTCTATTCTATTAATCTTATAATATCTTATGAATGCCAGCTGTTGGTGTATCAGTAATTATTTTATAAATAAATATGTTTCAATATTCACGTTGGAATATATATTTATTCCGACTTTATTACAAAATAATGCAAGTCGTATCTAGTATTGAACTATTAAACGAAAAGGACGAACATAATAGAGATGACCGGCCACCAACAATTAGCCTACGCGTATTAGTAACGCAAGTATCTACGCAAATTTGATACGCCCGCCTTTCTAATTTAATTTAGAATATTTTTACATACACTACAAGCGAAGATCGATGGGTAAAAAATAAGTAACGTCGAAATGTCATCTCGTGTTACCTAGATTTCGTTTTATGTCCAAATGATTTTTTCCGCATCGCGAACAGGTTTTAATAAACACGACGGACCACTAGATCAAAAGGCGTTGATGGATGAGTTATCAGTATTCATCAATTATTCATTAAAATTAGTTTTGTAAATTATGTTATCATCTTATTACCAGTATTACAGGAGTTTGTTAGACTCAGTAAGATGTATTAAAGGTATATAGGTGAATATCTTTTTTATACTTTATCGGTGTTATTACAAAAAAGTTAAATACTTGGTTCAATAAGGTTTCGAATTAAATGCACCGCGCTCGCCCCAAGGCAAGTTCGCGTCATTCATAAATGTTTGAAAAAAAAAATATAAATATTAAATTGAATAATAATAAAAATCATATAATAGAATTAATTATGTATATAATAGGGGCGCGCGACCGTGCTGCCATCTGGTTTCAATTTAAGTAAAGTAACAAATTAAATCAAAGCTTAATTATCTGTAGTGCCATCTATCAGCTAATTCGCTAAAGTAGTTTTACTTCAATCGCGTGTGACGGTTAAACGCACTCATTTTTTATTTTATTTAATCATTCAATTATAACAATCACTTCACTACATATTATAAAACAAAGTCCTCTGCCACGTCTCTCTGTCTGTTCGCGATAAACTCAAAAACTACTGAACGGATTGTCATCCGGTTTTCACCAAGGCGTAAAATGATTTAAGAGGTAGGGTTAGGTATATAATTTGTCAAGGTTTTTTTAATTATAATAACAGAGCGGGATCACGTCCGTCGGGCTCGCTAGTTTATAATATATTACATTACACTATGAATAGATAATAAATGTAAATTATTAGTACTTAATAACAAAACTACACTTAATAAAGCCTTGACCGTGAGAGCCAGTCCCTCTCGGCTTAGTGTATTTACAATCTTAGTGTATTTACATTCTTGGACCATATCATCATTCAACTTATAAAACTTTCTTCAGTATGATTCGTGTTAAGTAGTCAACTTAAAAAATGTTAACGATTCATGAGAGAAAATAAAATAAACATCTACACAATTTTAATAACAACGCCGTGCAATTAAAAGTAATGGTATTGTCATTATTTTGTAATTTGAACGAACCCTTTGCGTAAGCGCTCAATACCGTAATAACAATTCCCAGTCAACGATTCTGTCGTCGCAATTGAAACTTGTTCGATCACTTTGAATATTAGCTGAGAAGTTTTTAATGAAACCGGGCTCAACCGAAAAATACTGCAGACCTCGAACACGCAAACCTCTGGAACTACGAGACTGGAATAATATTTGCGACAGGCATGTAGTCTAGAAAGTTTTGTAAAATTATTTTTGATGTAATAAATAATTCGTTTCACTAAAAAGTATTTAACAATAACTAGCCTGATCGTTACTTTGATAAGATTCATTCAGCAGATTTAAAGGATATTAGGAGGAGTGGGAGTACCATGTGGAGTGCGTGGTCTCTGGACTGAATTTCATAAACTGGGTACCTAGAATATTTCTTCTATAATTCCACAAAATAATTTCATAGCTCATTTCGGTATATTATATGGTATAGTAGCGAGATATAGTAGGCTAGAAGCACATAGCCCTAGCCTGTTCATTATAATTCATATCATAAGGGATAACAAAATTATAATAAAGCCTAACCACCCACGTAACAACATCGAAAAAAGTTCTGGTTGCGATTCTGTTCTGGGACAAAAAACTTTACTCTTTGAACTCTACCGGGATAAGTGTTTTGCATTTCAACCCACGCGGGCTGCATACCAATGCGTAAAAGGATTGATGTTTGCACAGAGCTGCCAAAAATAACTACCCACCCAAGTGCCTTGGCAACGAGTTATTTATTGGAAGAAATCGACGTAAATCGTATGTATACTTTTCTGTCTATATATTCCAAACATATTCACTTGCTTAATTTTTATATTATTTTCTCTCAAGTACAGAGCTTTACAGCTAACATTAAGACCCCCATACGCTGGAGCGCCTTAAATTTAAATCTTAGTGAGTAATCAGTTTTGTAGGTGGTAGAGCCACGCTGAAGCTATTACTGGTTTCAGCATGAATGGGACGGCTCGCGGGTAGTACTACCACCCTCTCACAGAAAACCGACGTGAAGTAACAGTGCTTGCATTGTTGCATTTCGTTCGGTCAGTGAGAGCGCCGGAGGCCCACCTCCGCTCTCCCCCTCCCTCCCCCCTCCCCCAACACAGGCTGGCAATGCACTTGCGAGTCCCCTGGTGTTGCAGGTGTCTATGGGCGGTAGTGTTCACTTATTATCAGGTGACCCACCTGTTCGTTTGCTCCTATAATATAAAAAAAGTAATAGACAAAATTCTTTGCGTTAAAATCTGCCTTCGTTAAAAAGTAGTTTCTCATTTTTTTAACATACGTTTAAGACGTATAATTTCTATTCATTTTACGGGTAAGCTTAAAGTTCAAATGTTTTTTTTTTTAATTATAAAATGCATTTTTAAATGAATAGAATAAAAGATTTAGTAAAGGACAAATATTTTGTGAAAATAACCACCAATTAATTGATTAGAATAACTAATTTAAATTATACGAACGTTATGACATTGAGGTAGTTGTTTGAATGCCTTATTGTGGTTTGGTTTTGTTGCCTTAACCTTTAGTCTGTGGCGAAGACTGTCACAAAACAAGGCTTTACATTTATTATGAACAATCTTCGTTCACACCATTAAAACGTTTGGTAGAAATTTGTTATTGTTTATACTGTTAATTTTTGTTCCTCTGTGATTTTTCTTTAGAAACGTTGGCATATGTATGAATCTACTAGATAGATACTCAAGTGTGTGTCTGGCAAAAAAACTCGATAAGATACTGTAAGAAAATATTAGCACACATAGTGAATATTCTATTCTAAGGAAGGGATGCCATTCAACTTTCCAGAAAGCTGACATTGTCACGTTATATGGCAGTGCTTATACTTTTACCGATGTATTAAATAGTCCTTTGGTCAAAAAACGCCTTTCGACTAGACAACTAGTGTATTCCTTGAAAAAACTTTATGCAATGGAATCCCACGGTCTTAGAACTTCGGCTCTAAACAGCGCAAATTTGTAGTTCCTACCAAAGGCAGTATATTTATGCCGATTAAGATTCTATATTGTGGTAGCAGTCTCCTTACTCCTTAATTACCTAAAGCAAATGTATATGGATGAATATATATGAGTTCAGACCATCATACTTTTGCAGTACCGTGAAGCTGCGGAATAATCTCTCGGGCAGTGTGTTCCCTCCATCCTATGACATAGGATCCTCCAAGCGTAACATGAAGAGACATTTACGAATGCCAGCATGACAGCGGCGACCGGCGATGGTTGGTTTCTCTCTCTCTCTCTTCTAGTCGCTGTTGTTTTTGGATTGTACTGTGCTTACCATCAAGAATAGTACAGTAAAATGGACGTGCTACAATAAAATTAATATACTACCTGGAGTTGATAAACCGATTTTTATTTTACTGTTACTTTATTATCATAACCTTGCAATATTCGCCCATACAGACGAGGTGAAATGAAAGAATGCATTCGACCATCCGTTTAATAAAAATTGAATTATAATTGTGTCGATAAATGGGTTAATTATTAATATTGCACATCTGCGCAAACATTTGAGCATCTGCTTCAGAACTGCCCCAGATTTAATTCGGGCATTTAATATTTTTCAAAAACCCTCACAATACATATTCGCTTCAATCTTTTGCGATTGTTGAATAAAGAGTCGTCCATCAAAGCCTGTGATGTGATGTTCTTCCAAGGCATGTTATGAATCTAAAGATATTAAACAGATTTTGACATTTCTTGCTTGTGTCCAAGTCATTGTATGACAAATCATTCAGACACCATTGTAACATTGTGCGTTAACCGAAAGGGAGGTGACTTGTATTACACCGCAGTCATCTTCCTAAATCACATTAAAAATGTAATTACTTGAAAAAAAACAGAATTAAAAAATATAACTGAGATACTGTTGAATCTCTATGTTATATTAATGTCTCTCTTGTTCTCTTGAGTAAATGAAAAAATATACATCGTAGATTTCCCCCGCAGATTAACTCGTGTTAACGCAAATTTTATAGATTAGAATTATAGAATCGATACCTTATTTTTTTTTTTGTGTCCCTTACAACGTGTATATAAAATTTCATGAGGCTCGATTAAGTTATTATGGCGTGAAAGGCATATCAAACAAACATACAATGTAACTCACTTTCGAATTTATAATATTTGTTAGGATTATCATGAATTCTGTACTATATTTTACAATATATTTCATTTCCGTAGTTAAAACGAATATAACGATATCTCAGATATCAAAATCTGTAGTTTGAGCTAGTTTTTAGTTTAGAGCGTATTAAAAATATATACATATTCCAAAAACATTACCCTCCTACAGTACAGTCAGATGAAATATCATAAATCTTTTTAATATTATACCTCACTTTATTCTCACTATGTTTAATGTCTTGGGTAAATATATCGGGGAAGCAACGCTTTTTTTTTAAACTGACTACGCTATTGGCTTAACAAGGCCTTAACAGTTTCACCGGACTACGGGAAACAACGCTCCACGAACTACGACCGTAGTAATTCGAAGCAACGTTTACCGCAAGCGTACACGCACTTCCCGCTTTATAGAACGCGTGGAAACAGGAAGGCAAAAAATACCAGGATACAGAACTCTAATGGTATTAATCATTATAAATAGTTCACATTGTGCGGTTTTAATATAAAGCTGATAAGAGGCCGACCTTGCTGATTTCCCTTATCTGTAAAATTTTTGAGAGAATTCGGCTCTGTAATACTTTTAGCTGTTGTTACGTGTGGTAAAATTTACAAGATAGTGACGTTTTGGTAATTCTATTTTTTTTTATTTTCTGATAATTTTGAATTATTAGTGGACCTGGCAGACAGACGCTTGTCAGAGATAGATAGATAAATAAGTCAAAAATAAAAATAAAATTACATTTTTAGTGGGATCTTGAAATGTCATGTAATGGATTTTATAATTTATTCATAATCTTGTGTTATTTGACTCTACAGTCCCTGGCCATATTATTAGACGCACCATAAGATCTTATATAAAACGTTAATTATTAGGTGATACTGTACAGATGTATTGTTTGTATGAGATACAATGTATATTTATTATATTATTAATAACGTAAGTATCTGTAAAACTAATAAAACAACATCATTATAGAAAAAAATATGTATTTATTAAGTCTCCAACAATAAAGGAAGAAAATGTAATGAAAAGTTAATATTTTGTTAATTCGCCTTTGGATGCTATGAGAGCTTTAGTTCTGCGTGGCATATTATCAATGCAAGACTACTGTGTTCTGGATTTGAGGATGATGATTCCAAATATGAATAATATTTTCTAAGAGCTGAGTTTTGTTTGTAATCACCACTTTAGTCACTTCTCTTTTCATGAGTAAATTCATTCAAATCAAATCAAAAATACTTTATTCAGTTTAGGCCCTAATAAGGCACTTATGAACGTCAAAGACTACTACCGGTTCGGAAAACAACCCAGTCATCGAGAAGAACCGGCGAGAAACTCGATCGGGTACATTTTTTAAACATATAGTTCCAATACATTATATAATGCTTTTAGTGGATGCACAGAGAGGAGTCAATTCCAGACATCACTATCATTCACATATTGATCCACTCTATAATATCCTTTTGAAACTAAAACCCGTTTGACATGGCGCTTAAATTTACAGTCCGGCAAATCGGTAACATGCTTTGGGACTTTATTGTAGAACCTAACACTATTACCTAAAAAACTATTACTGCTTTGCTAAGTCTGAAACATGTGGCCTATCGCTCGGGAACAATTTTTTTTAAATGTTAGGTACACTCATTGACATAAAAAAACCCAAGACACACAGTCTCGAATAAAAATAGCGCTCAAAACCGTCCACAAAAACTCCCCAATATACATACGTGGTTATAGTTATGCCATAACCTTATGTATGCACAAATTCAACCTTACCTGAATGATTTAAAGTTGTTTTTACAAGGACACAAGCACACAAATATTCATATGTCATCTAAAGAAGTTACAGTATGTGTATACGTAAATACAGGCATCATTCTAATTTAAATCCTTCATTCATTACTTTTTTTTAATTTTCACATATCTTTACAATGATTTCCAAACTAGGCAGAGCCCGTATTTCGATAACTGGGTTACGATTAAACAGTTTAATTAATAAAAAGTACTTATATGTAGTTTTATCGCTACACCTTGACAGTTGGACCACGAGCAAACTTCGAACAAAGTAGAGTCCGTTCAATGACAACTGTGTCAGTGCTGATTGTGAGATGTGATTGATCGTTAGTTTAGTTCACATATTTATACGTTCTTTCCAATACCTTACCGTGCTATGATACTAAACTAATTTATGATATATTCTCAATCGCCTGCATTTCACTAAAAAGTATTTAACAATAACTAGCCTGATCGTTACTTTGATAAGATTCATTCAGCAGATTTAAAGGATATTAGGAGGAGTGGGAGTACCATGTGGAGTGCGTGGTCTCTGGACTGAATTTCATAAACTGGGTACCTAGAATATTTCTTCTATAATTCCACAAAATAATTTCATAGCTCATTTCGGTATATTATATGGTATAGTAGCGAGATATAGTAGGCTAGAAGCACATAGCCCTAGCCTGTTCATTATAATTCATATCATAAGGGATAACAAAATTATAATAAAGCCTAACCACCCACGTAACAACATCGAAAAAAGTTCTGGTTGCGATTCTGTTCTGGGACAAAAAACTTTACTCTTTGAACTCTACCGGGATAAGTGTTTTGCATTTCAACCCACGCGGGCTGCATACCAATGCGTAAAAGGATTGATGTTTGCACAGAGCTGCCAAAAATAACTACCCACCCAAGTGCCTTGGCAACGAGTTATTTATTGGAAGAAATCGACGTAAATCGTATGTATACTTTTCTGTCTATATATTCCAAACATATTCACTTGCTTAATTTTTATATTATTTTCTCTCAAGTACAGAGCTTTACAGCTAACATTAAGACCCCCATACGCTGGAGCGCCTTAAATTTAAATCTTAGTGAGTAATCAGTTTTGTAGGTGGTAGAGCCACGCTGAAGCTATTACTGGTTTCAGCATGAATGGGACGGCTCGCGGGTAGTACTACCACCCTCTCACAGAAAACCGACGTGAAGTAACAGTGCTTGCATTGTTGCATTTCGTTCGGTCAGTGAGAGCGCCGGAGGCCCACCTCCGCTCTCCCCCTCCCTCCCCCCTCCCCCAACACAGGCTGGCAATGCACTTGCGAGTCCCCTGGTGTTGCAGGTGTCTATGGGCGGTAGTGTTCACTTATTATCAGGTGACCCACCTGTTCGTTTGCTCCTATAATATAAAAAAAGTAATAGACAAAATTCTTTGCGTTAAAATCTGCCTTCGTTAAAAAGTAGTTTCTCATTTTTTTAACATACGTTTAAGACGTATAATTTCTATTCATTTTACGGGTAAGCTTAAAGTTCAAATGTTTTTTTTTTTAATTATAAAATGCATTTTTAAATGAATAGAATAAAAGATTTAGTAAAGGACAAATATTTTGTGAAAATAACCACCAATTAATTGATTAGAATAACTAATTTAAATTATACGAACGTTATGACATTGAGGTAGTTGTTTGAATGCCTTATTGTGGTTTGGTTTTGTTGCCTTAACCTTTAGTCTGTGGCGAAGACTGTCACAAAACAAGGCTTTACATTTATTATGAACAATCTTCGTTCACACCATTAAAACGTTTGGTAGAAATTTGTTATTGTTTATACTGTTAATTTTTGTTCCTCTGTGATTTTTCTTTAGAAACGTTGGCATATGTATGAATCTACTAGATAGATACTCAAGTGTGTGTCTGGCAAAAAAACTCGATAAGATACTGTAAGAAAATATTAGCACACATAGTGAATATTCTATTCTAAGGAAGGGATGCCATTCAACTTTCCAGAAAGCTGACATTGTCACGTTATATGGCAGTGCTTATACTTTTACCGATGTATTAAATAGTCCTTTGGTCAAAAAACGCCTTTCGACTAGACAACTAGTGTATTCCTTGAAAAAACTTTATGCAATGGAATCCCACGGTCTTAGAACTTCGGCTCTAAACAGCGCAAATTTGTAGTTCCTACCAAAGGCAGTATATTTATGCCGATTAAGATTCTATATTGTGGTAGCAGTCTCCTTACTCCTTAATTACCTAAAGGTGGAAGTTATGACGCTGCCAGTGTATAGACGCACGTGTCATCCTATATCTAATGAAAAACTGGAGTGTAGGTTAATTATAATATTACATTTTAGCTGATACCTGCGACTTCGTCTGCGTTTCCAAGTTTGCGAAATATCCATTTATAAAGAAGAAAAATAAAATATATGAAACCGAAAATATACTTGACTTAAAGCATTTCTTAAGTATACATTAAATGAAGATGTCGTGATGTTTTTTTTAATAAGAACCAAATGTCTGATACATAATACTTAAATAAAAAATCGAATCCTATTCAATCGTTTTTGCTTGATACATGAACAACCTCTGTCATTTAATCATTACACAGTATAAAAAAAGTGCTCTACCACGTCTCTCTGTCTGTCTGTTCGCGATAAACTCAAAAAATACTCAACGGATTTTCATGCGGTTTTCACCAGTAGATAAAGTGATTCATTAGTCATTCATCATAACCAGGGCGGGGCAACGTCTGCCGGTCCCGCTAATTATATAATATAAGAACAAAGACTACGGTGTACACAATTAAGAAAATAAATATAAATATGGAAGAAACATACGACTTAAAGAAGAAAGCATTAAAGATCGAGGAAGTGAAAGTTTAGGGCAAAGATTTGCTTTTTGATTATGGCCAAATCGAGGGCTTTAGATATCTTTGAAAAAACTTTTAGGCTTCCATCTGATAAAACGTTTTGTACGCGTGTAATTCCGGAATTCTACGTGATTTGTTTTTGCCGCGATAAAGAAAGATTCCAAATTTTCTGTTGCACTTCTATTAACTTATCTTAGGTTTTGGAATGTTATATGTATAACTTTCTTTATAATTTTGGTGGTGGTAGAGCCACGCTAAAACTAAAAAATTACTGGTTTCAGCATGAATGGGTCGGCTCGTCCGGGGTAGTACTACCCTCTCATAGAAAATCGACGTGAAGTAACAGTGCTTGCATTGTTGCGTTTCGTTCGGTCAGTGAGAGCGCCGGAGGCCCACCTACCCTCTCCCTTCCTCTCTCCTCTCCCTCTCCGTCCCCTAACCCTACCTCCAAAGGGTGGAAACACACTTGGGACTCCTCTGGTGTTGTTAGTGTTCATGGACGGTGGTGATCACATAACAGCAGATGACCTACCTATTCGTTTGCCACTTATGACATAAAAAATAAAATAAAATTATACACTTAAACTAGCTTCTTCTCGTGTATTAATGAACGTGAAATAGCTACTTTGGGCTAACGCTAACACGCAACGGAAACTGTGAAAAGAAAAATAACCCTAATTTTGAAACATTCTTCATTGGTGCTCCGCTTCTATTGGTTTTAGCTTCCCTCGATAAAAGGGCTATCTAAGACTGAAATAATTTTTCAAATCGGACTAGTAAGTAGTTCCTGAGATTAGTGCCTTCAAGCAAACAAACTCTTCAGCTTTATAATATTAAGTATACATATAGTTATACTAGCTGTTACCCGCGGCTCCGCACGCGTTATTTTAAATGTATTAAGTAAATGTAAAATTGTGTGTAGATGTGTAAATAACAGAAATGCTCTTTCAAAATATCTGTAAGTACGACACGCACGCTATCTACCGTAACATGTAACGTGTTAGATATGTGAATAATAACAGTGTATAGAATGGGATGGGATTTATCATCAGCAACATACCTGGAATTTTAACCTACAATATATCACTCTCAGTGCTCACTTAGACTATATACGAAAGTAATTAAAGTTTTAAGCTATATATTAATCTTTTATTATATAGATATAACATGCCCGTATTTTCGATATAATTAAGTTATAGTCTTATATGTTGCTATAATCACTGAGTTATGTAGACGCAAGCGCGGTAAATAAAACAAAATGGCCGTCAAATTGACCAAGAAGATAATATAATTTAAATTACATGTACATTACAAATCGGACCTGTAGTTTCTGAGATTAGCACGTTCCACCAAACAAACAAATTCTTCAGACTTATATATTAGTATAGATATAAAGATAAATTAAATAAAGCTTTTGTATATTAAATATTTAGATCGTTATTATAAAATCGAAATTATACTTTACAAGTATCCGAAAACGTCTTAAAGGACAGTTTTAAATCGAGTCATAAAATATTCGAAGCAGTTCGGGTTGGACGAAACCCGCGTAATAATAAAGGAAGTGTATAAGGCGTTTCTATTTGCATAACAAATTTTTAAAGCTTGTCAAATTAATATTCTTAGTAAATCCTTTGACAAATCAACTGTTCGCCTAGAGATTTATAAGGATTATTTTTTGTATTAACAATTTTGCTCATCGTAATATTGGTAATTTTATGTATCCATTATATTTTTCCAAATTACATATTTTGACATATTAAAACGCATACTTCTATATGGAATCGCGAGTGGGTTGACCGCCCGACGTAAACCGAGCATAAGTTTGAACTATGAATGCACATGCACATGCAATGAACTGTCAAGGATATAACATACCTCACAGCTCAGGCGTGTGTTCGGCTTCTATGCAAAAGTCGCGATTAATACAAAGTTGGATTTAGGTTACTTAATTCAGTAGATTTTTTTTTCAAACACTAAGTCAAAACAAAAAAATAATGTTAATACCTAAATACTGTCGCAGACCGCTGCCGCGGCAAGCTCGCGTTATCCTTTTTTTACGTGTTTTTTTTTTTCGCGGTGGAATCCTCTTAGAGATCTGCACCTGGCCGGGCAGCACATGTAAGAACTTCAGATTTCTACTGACTCAGCCCCCTCGGTGTTCCTCTTGCACCATAAAGATGGTCAGGAACGGCCTCTGTAGTGCTTCTACCCGACCCGGCAGGTATTGACCTCTCATCAGAGCCCCGACTCGTAGTCTGAAGAGGGAAGACCTTGGCCATCTCTGATGAAAGGAGCAATGAACACTAATGTGCCTTAAGCACGTGAGTGATAAACATGGCCGTGTCGATCGCACGTCTAACCTAACCTAACCAAACAAAGATAATACAGCAAAATGAAGATGTTGAACGTTCGGCGAGTGCGGTGCATTTAATACGAAAGTTGGGTACTTTTATAAAGCAAGTATTCGATACGTATTTAACTTTTTTATAACAGCACGGTGTAAGTTTTACATTAGTAATCCAAAATTTTAAATTGCTAAATTTGAAATGAACCTAAGGGTTATTACTTTTTTTCTTGTGTTTGTAACTGTGGGGACCAGATTTGTTTGAAAGATCGCAGGGAAAAGTGTAACATTTAGGAAGATAGTCATGTTTTTTAATCAGCCGGGGTGGGCAGTATTCATAAAAGTTAATAATCCAAGTAAATAATATTGTAGCCGCGAAATTGTTACTTGGACGATACATAATTTAATCTGCGAACTAATTTGTGTCAATCGATTGATATTGTTGTTTTAAGTAGAGTGTATGTTGTTTGTGTAACCAGACACTTGTGTATGTTGCAACGTCGTGTCCTATTACCTTACGACTGCCTGGAGTGCATCGTCTTCGAAGTCGACAGATGTCTCTGACACGGTGAGTGTGCGCCGAAAGCAATCGACATAAGGACCAAGGACGACATTGTATCTAAGTGTTGAAGATCTGAGGGTGTTGACATACACGATATAATATCATAACCCGAAATAATGTCGTATTTTCATTCGATAAAAAAAATTACCGAATGTATGTAAAAAATAAATTACCTAATGTATGTAAACACATCACTTCAGAATGGCTGTAACTATTTGGCTCCTTCTTTTCTGTTGCCAAGAAAAGTTTTGTATGGAAGAATATGCTTAAAAAATTAGCTGGAAAAGTGAAAAATGTAGGTTAAAAAATCTTTATATATATGAATCTTCTATCCGTGTGTATATGACTGAACTTCTTTTTAACGGTTGGGCCTAGTTTGATGACGCCCCTCGCTGTGCATCCCCTAAAACGAATGTAACTGTTTATGTACGAATAACTGTACTAGTAACTAAGAGAAAAACCAGATCGTGTTTTTTGTCGGTTCATCTCGACTGGGTTGTTTTCCGAACCGGTAGTAGCTTTGATGCCCATAAGCGCCTTCTCAGGGCCTAAATAGAATAAAGAATATTTTGAGTTTGATAAAATTTTTGTGTGTGTTGTAGTGGATTCGATAATGGTTTAGATTTATATGAATTTTACCTTAGTTATTGGTTTAGACATTTTGGTCAGTATTAGTGTACCATATAATCTTCTTCTGTACATATAATAAAAATGTCAATGTAACGTGTTTGTACGTTTTCGATTTACGTGAAAAGAATTGTTACAGATGTCTAGGAATAAGTGATATAATACATTTCAATCATTTCTACAAATGTCTGTCTGTCTGTCTGCCTGTTTGTATGAACACGCTTCACTGCTAAAATACTGGGTTCACAATAAAACCACACCAACAAAATAATAAAGCATATCTTCGGGAGTAACTTAGTCATTGTTTCAATAAAACCGGTCCACGCCCTCATAAGTTATTGTAATATGAATGATGGCTCGAGCTAGGACGAATAGTAATCTTTAACTAATTTGTTTTTTTTTCTTTTGAGAGCTTCCACTGCGTTTTATCGTTAGTCCAAATTTTTAGTGACTATTCCACGCGGACGAAGTCTCGGGCAAGAGCTAGTATGAGAAATAAGTTTATATAGTATACTTTCGTCTGTTTAAATAGTCGAATATGTGTGTGGCATTCTAGTAACATAGTCAATAAAATATGTACTGAACCGTAACTCGGTTTCAGACTTCGATATAAAGCGTAATGTTGTTCTGTCACATTGAAGCTTTAAGTGAACCTACCTTTTCGCAAACATTAATCATCATAACTTTGGAATATTTGAAATATTTCTAAACCATTTGCCCTGTACTGAAAACAGTTTCTAGAAATTATGTATACTACCATTAAGCTGAATAATACAGCAAATTATTATATAAAAAAAATCGTTTCCTTTTAACTATCAATTTTTACAAACCGAAAAATAATTTAATAGTATGTAATTATGTTAAATAGAAAACTGCCACTCCTAATATTCTTACTTTTATAGTTTGTAATCGTTACGTCTACAGTAAATAAAATTAAATCAACATAAAAAAGAACCCATCCTTGCTATGGCTTACGGCTTCATTATCATTTAATATCCGATTAGACTTATACGGTCTTAATAATATAAAACAAAAGTTAAATAGAAAACTACTACTCCTAATATTCTTACTTTTATAGTTTCTAATCGTTGCGTCTACAGTAAATAAAAATAAATTAACAACATAAAAAAGAACCCATCCTTGCTATGGCCTACGGCTTCATTATTATTATTTTTTTTCGAACTGACTACGCTATTGACCAAGCAAGGTCTTAACAGCTTCACCGGACTATTAAGGCGAGCGCTTAAGGCACTCGGCCGATTTTACTTTGACAACTAGCTCAAGGGTGCGCGGCGCACCTCGGCTTTGGAATTTATGAATAATATTTTTGATCAGATCTTCGCTAAGAAAATTTATTTATGATACCTTCAATTGATTATCATTACTGTGATGTTTTAGTTAAAAGAAAATGATGTATAAAATAAGCAATTTATAAAATTTATATATTACATGAAAGTAACTAAGGTAGAACAACAGTAGTTAGTTATATCTCTTTAGTATATGACCATCCGTGACATGTCATAGGTGGCAAACGAACAGTAATAAGTCATGAATTTATTAAAACTCAAAGAGCTTACTATCTATTCATCACAATCTATGTTGGACATTACAGTAATCAGTTAAAGAAGTAGTTTTTAAATAATTTTATGGACAATATTTTGCAATATTGCGTTTCACAAATATTGCCTTCTTACAATAAAATGAAGACTTTAAGGAAGTATTATGTGACGTGTTATGTGTGTGTGTGTTATTTGTTTGTTCGTTTTAAAGTTTGTATTAACATTAATATGACCGGCTGAACGTCCGTTTATATAGGCTCCCATCGTAAATCAGCGCTGCAGTACTACTTACAGTATTGCACATTTTTGCTGAATGGGTTCGCCAATTGTTGGACATCTATTTTTCATTATAAAAATATTTTATTTCCTGTCTAATTAGATCGTGTAATTTAATTTAATTGTATGGTTGTTCCAACAATAAAGTATTTCTTTCTTTCTTTCTTTCAGTATAATGACAAAATAAATACACTGTCAGGTGTCGATAGTGACAAATAGTAGTAGTTATGATTTACTTGTGAATGTCTAAAATTGTTTAATTTATCTACTTCTTTCAAATTAATTATACCCACGAAATCCATCATTTATTAATTTCTTCTGCCGGCAAATAGAGATATAGTTAATTACAATAATATAATAAGAACTGTCAACTTAGACAAGTGTTAGAGAATATTTAAATTAAAATAATGTCCACCTGTAAACAAGGGTAAGACGCTCTTTTGTGATCAATCTTTTTTTAAATAAGTGTTCAATGCGTAATTAACTTTTTTGTAATAACACGGATTAAGTTCTAAAAAATATCCTCTGTACGTAGACCATTTCACACCAAATTAATGGCATATCCTTCTTTCTTTCATTGCCACTATCTTTAGACAAAAACTTCCCATTACACAGATCGGTTCCTTTAGTATTTCCAGAGAAATAAATCAAATCTAAAATAAGGTTAGACACGTGCTTTACGGTATCCTAAACAAATTTAACTTACAAACATAGATTTTACGTATCTGTGAAATATGATTGTAACTGAATACGTAATGCCTCTAGGCGTCTGTAGGTACTTAAATATCCCCAAAGAGCGTCTGACGAGTGTGAACGAAACAAAGAAGGTGTCATGTTAAAACTCAAGTGAAATGTATTATTCAGTGGCTGCCTTACAAAGACAATTTGGCTTTTGTTCGAGTCTGGTGTAGGACGAAGATCGCTCTGTGCGCGCGCCTTATGAAATGTTATTCGTTAACGTGGTTACATTGTTACACCGAATGCCTATTCCGTGTTTCGTTTGTAAATATTGTACGTTCCTAAACTGCAGGATTTTTAAAGCAAAATTCTGAATGAGCGTTGATATTATGTGCTGATTACAACTTTAATTTTTAATTGACGGGGCTCACCCATGTGACGGCCTCTTTTAAACATTTTTATGTTGTTTTTTGACAACCAGTAAAAAGATGGAACTTTCAGGTTTCTATTATTCATTTATATGTATTTTAAGGAGTATGCATATAAATTATTAGTTAAATATATCCAATAGAGCGTGAGTTATAATACTTTGAACACACCCGCTTTGAAAAAAATTGCTTCTGAAGCTCAATTCCTCCATGACTCCGGCTGGTTGACTTATCCGAAATTTGAAAAAAAAAAACGACGTTTTAATCTATAGGCTCGTGTCGTGCTATGATATTAGTTGAGTGGTTTGACCCGTAGAATTTCAATTTGATGACAGGTTCGAACCCCAGCAAGTACAAAACAATTTTTCGGAATTCGCGTACACTTACTAATTTAGATTGGTAAAACAATCGACTGGCGGGCGATACAGAAAAATATCGTAAATGTTCTTGTAGCGCAACAGTACGTGAGAAAATATACAACTGTGGACTTCTCGGAGTTTGAAATCGGCAATACGTCGTGGGCTGGCGTTGTAATTATTCCCAAAACTTCCTTCGCGAAGAGGCCTTTCACCCTGCTGTGGGTTTCTTACAGGATGATTTGATGATGATTATTCTTTAGTAGAAGATAACAAAAAGCTGAACGTAGTCCGGTGAAGCTGTTAAGACCTTGCTTGGTCAATAGCGTAGTCAGCTCGAAAAAAAAAAAAAGCTGAACTTTAAATATAATAGCATAATACCATTGCTTCCATTTCAAGTATACGACGTGTTTATTAGTATCCTACTTTCAGGTCAATAAATTCATTCGTCTTCTTGTTCGTATTTTGAAAGAGAAACGGGATAGCAGAAATGGCTTATAATGATTTTTAAAATGTCCAATTCAAATTATGTATAAAGCTTTAGTAAAGTAGTGTACCCTCTATTTATATAATACGAAAATGCTCCCACAATTAAGATTATAGAAAATAATTCACATTGTAATTTATGGCTGAATTTGTCATTTTGAAGCCAATATTTAGATATTTCTGCTATCGTTTTGCTCCTATAAAATAAGTAATTACGGGGTTCGGGTTTTTGCAGCTTTTCTACAAAATTGTTTGTTTGAAATGTTGTCCTATATAATTATATATATAGTCCTCAGTTAGTTTTATTTAAGCTCTAGAAAAAAATAGAAAAAAATGCGAATTAAATTATGAAACGAAAACAATAAAAATATTATAATACGTAGATACTTTATCGTATTACAAAATGAAATTCCTGTCTTTGTGCCAATACGTTAGCATAAAACTGGATATCCTTTCGTGCTGCATTTTCAACGTAATTTTCTACAGGTTAAGGAATATTTTTATTTAACATACACATTTGAATAGTACAAGGCTTAATAGTTTTAGAGCCAATTACTTATTCATTCGATGCACATTGGGTCACGTATGTTAGTGCCCAAGCGCAACGTGAATACTGGCATCGATTCTAAAAGAGGTCTGTACCAACCTTTTTTAATTATGAATTGTTAAGTCACTGACTATCTAAATGTATTAAAGAATTCGAATGTTACAAATACATCTAAAATATGAAGTATAGTAAAAAGAGAGACAAACAAGCTATGTTCTTATTTTAGAATTAGATGGAATTTTATTTTAATTATTTCAATATAAATCCATGTGAAATTACATTTAATTTAATAACGCAACGACTCTATAATGGTTCCTGAGAAGCACAACTTCAGCATACATTAAGTTACCTACGGTACTTGCTGTAAATTTAATATCAGAAACTTTGGCATAGGCGAGTGTTGAATTCAAGCTTCGATAGGTACCCGTATGAGAATATTATGAAATGATTTGGCTAAAACCGGAGATTTTGATTTTGACACAAAATATTAAACATTGATAACAAAATGGTTTATTTTTATTTTCAGTTAAACTTTTGCCAATTATTGTGGAAATAATTAATTATTTATTTTACTACATGTGATATAGCGTAGGTGGTAGAGATATGCTGATTCTATTACTGGTTTCAGCATGAATGGGTCGGCTCGCCCGGGGTACGACCACCCACTCACAGAGAACGGACGTAAAGTAACAGTGCTTGCATTGTTGCGTTTCGTTCGGTCAGTGAGAGCGCTGGAGGACTACCTCCCCTACCCTTTCCTCTTTCCTTCCTCCTTTCCCCCCAAATACAGGATAGCAACGCACTTGCGACTCTCCTGGTGTTGCAAGTGTCTATGGACAGTGGTGATCGCTTAACATCAGGTGACCCAGTTGTTCGTTCGCATTCTATGATATAAAAAAATAAATATATAAGTTTAGCCTTAGATCACATTTTACACTGGTGTTGAGTAATGATGTGCTGCTCTATGTATCTCAATGTAGAAAGAGTGGTGGCCTTTCGACTTACAAGTTCTTGTCGACAAATTTTCTTTATTAGAAAACCCTTATGATGCTATAATGGTGTTTCTTCATCAAAATCTTAGTTTCCTTTAGTGATTCCGAGATTCAGAAATGTAATTATAGTGTAATTAGAGTATTCTAAAAGTGTCTTCTGTGAATAGTTTTATACATAAATATATAAAAATGTAATGTAATTAATTATTATCAATTTATTTTATTTAACTTCCAATTTTTGCTTTGTTTTGAATTGAGCAATTATTAATTGAGTATAATACTTGCTTAGCGTTTATTTCACAGATTCAATATTTAATATTTAGCACTAGCTAACCCAGCTACGCGTTGCTGTGGCTCAGTTATTATATCATTTCATGTTGATAAGAATTCATTTTTGTTGCTTTAAATTACTTTTTTTATATAAGAAACTACTTTAATATGAAACTGTGACATAAATATAAAAGTTGGATATATGTTGTCGCTGACTTTTTTGTAGTCATTATAAAGCTCTACAACTTTTCTCTAGAATTTAATCATATATATCTCATCTGTATTCAATCTGTAATCAATGTATTCGTTCGACCGTTTTTTCTCCGACTTACTTTGCAAATCCGACTACCACAAAATAGTCTTTTCATTTTTCGGGTTAATACATAGCCTATGACACTCACAAAACACGTGGCTTTTTATTGGTAAAATAATTTTCAAAATCGGTTTAGTAGTTCCTGAGATTACTCTCTAAAGCCTCACAAACTTTACTTGCCTCTTTATAATATTAGTATAGATATACCTTTAAGTAACTATTAAGACCAAATTACCTTTATCAATTCAAACAACAGTTTTAAACATAAATTTTGCTTGTACACGCTGAAGGAAAATTATAAATATCAACTCCAACATCGAAGGGGACGGGAAATAAACGCAATTCTTAATGTCCGTAAAATTTTCAAACAAGACCCAACTTCGTCATTAGCGTGTGAATTATCGCAGTCTCCTCGGCGTCATTTGTGAAGTTTGGACCCGTATTGAGTCTCAGGGGTGAGTTCTTTTTAAAACAATTTCGCTCACGGCGACGGTCGGGAGAACGGTCACGTAACTACTTGGTTTGTTAAAAATTATTCCTTAACATTAATAAATGTGTTTGATGCATATTCCTTCTATACCTACATATATTGCTATTGAAATCCACAGATTTGCAAGAATCAAAAAAATGACTGTTTTTCCTTAAATTTTTACTAGATATTGCTAGTAAGCGACTTTTATCATTACCTAATTCAGTTTAAATCTTCTATTATTTCTCTAGGAACGTAGTTTATATGTAAGTGTAGAATTTTCAAGGTGTTTTGAACCTCTACTGACGAATTTCTCGATTGAGTGTATATTTATATCACTAATAATAGAAAACCAACTAGCAAGCATTGCCACAGGAATAAACTAGTGCCTTAGTTGACGCGTGCAAACATAAATGTCACATTTATTTCTTTAGTTTTACCGTTATTTCTTCACGTATATTTCCCGCGTGCTTATTAATTTCTATAGGTCATAAAAATAAAATATTAAACAAAAGCTATTTAGCAATAAAATTTAACTGTAAACATGTATTGTTAAATGATAACAAGTAAATACAAAAATGTATCATAAATATAAATAACTGTGTAAAATAATGGAATGAACTGGATAATAACAAAAACAAAGTAACAGGTTGAAAACATATGCGCCGGTAACAGTTTCATACGTTAATATAGCTATTTTGAATTATATTCTTTTACTAGCTGTACCCGCAGAATCGTCCGCGTTTTTTTTAAATTGTATCAAATAAATATAAAATTGTGAGAACATGTACAATTATAGAAAATCTCTTTAAAAACAATTGTAAGTATGACACGCACGCCACTTACAGTAACATGTAACGTGAACATTAAATATATAAATACTTTCAGTGTGTCAAATGAGGTTTATCATCAGCAACATATTCGGAATATTATCCCGCTATATAACTACCTCAGTGCTCACTTACACTGTATAAAGAACTAATGAAACGATGACTTAAATATGTTATTGTAATCTATACTAATATATAAAGCTGAAGAGTTTGTTTGTTTGGTTGAACGCTATGATCTCAGGAACTACCAGTCCGATTTGAGAAAATCCTTCGGTTTTAAATAGCTCATTTATCGAGGAAGGCTATAGGCTATATATCATCACACTAAGACCAATAGAAGCAGAGCACCAATGAAGAATGTTTCAAAATCGGGCACTTTTTTCCTTTTGAGAGATTTCGTTAGTAGTAGTAATAATATTCGTTCAATAGGACAAGCGAAGGAATTAATCCATATCACCAATTCTAAAGTTGTCAATATAGGTATTTCTTATATATCCTTTAATCAATTTTCTTGCATGTCCAAGTTACAATAAAGGCATAAGCGCCAAATCTTCTATTTAATATGTTGTACATTATTTTATCCATCATTATTATTGTAAAAAACCTCTTTGATTTGTATGATTAAAATCTATATTTAAAACAATGAAGAACGTTCTATGTCATTCTTGGAAAAAACAGTATTATACACTGTTTTCTTTTCTTCTTCTTCTTTCTTTTCTTCAAATGTCTTCAATATTGCAAATATATTATTTTTACTTGTAAAATCGGATAGCGAAATAAAACTCGAACCTGAACCCAATAATTATCTTCTTAATCTTCATAATCATAAAACAATTTTTTCAAATAAAGATTTCGTTAGCGTTCGTATTATATATGTTGCCATGGTAACGTCGTAAGTTTCTATCGCAAACATTTTCGAAGTTTATTTTGTTTTCCTATGCAAAAAGTTTATACTACTTTTATTTCTAATTTTTTATTTGTTCTCTATTACGTATTATAAAAATAAAGTTTATGTATGTACAATTAAAATAACAACTTTTTGATGAATGGCTAAGGCTACAAATGAACAAAAAAAAATTTCTTTATACTTTGTCTATATTTTTATATTAGTATATTTCTCTGTTTGTTTGTTTGTTGCGGGTAATCTCCAAAACGGCTGGACCTATATTTACGGGAATTTTACTTTTTACTGCCAGATAGCCGAAATTATAGCGGTTGACATATTCTATTTTATTTGTCCGCGGTTTCGTCCGCATGGCTATTTCCAAAATCGTTGGACCGATTTTCACGGGGTATTTACTGGTAGATAACAGACCTTATAAAAAGTAATTTAGGTTTTTTATTCGCCTTCGGCCGCAGTGGAATATCCGTAATGCTTGAACTGATTTTCACGGGACTTTCACTGGAAGATAACTCACCTTATAAGAAGTAACTATTTTATTTTGTTTCTCAAGACTTTGTCCGCAATATCCTACTATCTCCTAATTGATTGGACCGACTTTCACGGGGCTTTTACGGGCAGATAACTAGCGGGCTCGGAAGACGTTGTCCCGCCCGGATAATAAAATGAAAACTTTGACAAATTATACCTAAACCTTCCCCATGAATTATCATTCTATCTACTGGTGAAAACAGCATGAAAATGGTAGTTTTTGACTTTATGGCAAACAGATAAACTGATAGAGGACTTTCTTTTTAACCAACTTCGAAAAAGGAGGTTACTATGTTCGGTTGTATGTATTTTAACCGATACTTTCGTCAATTGTGAATCGATTTTAATCGTTCTTTTTTATTTGAATTGGTACACTAGTAGTGATTAACTGCTACCTGTGCATTCGTCCGTGTGAAATTTATCAAAAATATGTTACAACCGCGTGAGACGTGTGCCTTACTGACTCCAAGAATAAATATACATAATTGAAAGTCATATATCTGTATGGTCAATTTGGTGGCTATATTGTTTTATTCACCGCGGTTGCTTCTACATAACTCAGTGATTATAGCAACGTATAAGAATAACTTAAGTATATCGACAATACAGGCATATTATATCTATATAATAACAGATTTAAGATATATTGTTCGATAATGTATAGCTTATAATTTGCATTAATTTCCTATATAGTGTTAGTGAGTACTGAGTTTGGTATATTTTGGTATATAGGTTGAAGTTCCAGGTATTTTGCTGATGATAAATCCCATCGCATTCGATATACTATTTGTATTCATATATATATATATCTAATGTACACGTTACATGTTACAGTTGGCGTGCGTGTCGTAGTTACGAATGTTTTTGAAAAAACTTTTCTGTAATGTACACACCCACTCACAATTTTACATTTCTTTAATACATTTTTTAAAAAGCGCGTGCGGAGCCGCGGGTAGCAGCTAGTGATATAATATGCCTATATTGTCTATATATATACTTGCGTATACTATTGCGTGTATACTTTCATATCAGATCAGTAAAAAAATATATTTTGCTATTACATACACACACTTCATTTTTATTATATGTATAGATTAGGAAATATATATCAAATTTGTGTGTTATATATTATTATTTAACTAGCTTTTGCCCGCGGCTTCGCCCGCGTTAATGTGGATTTTTCCTTTCACTAGGGAAGAGTTTTTTTCTAGATGAAACGTACCATATGTCTTTTTACCAACATGAGCGTGCAAGCTGAACAGGAAAGTGACCTTGTATGTAACTTGAAGTAGATAAAGATACTATCGAACACTATCCGCAACTTCAGAACCAAAATAATTATCTGCGTTAAATTTTTTAATGGGTAACAAAAGTATAATGTACTCACATGCCTACAAACGATTTTTTTTATCAGTTTTTGACTGCGGCTTCGTTCTTGTTAAGGTTTAGATCCTATCCCTAGGGAACAGTACTTTTTCTTGATAAGAGGTACCCCATGCCCTTTTCTATTACTTCTGATAACATGTATGCAAAATTTAATAATGATCGGTTGAGTAGTTGTTACGCACAAATAAGCAAACATACATAAATAAGTTCACTTTTTTTTTCTCGAACTGACTACGCTATTGACCTGGTAGGGTCTTCACAGCTTCACCGGACTACTAAGGTTGGCGTTTAAGGCACTCAACCGATTTGGGTTTTAGGTAACATACACAAGGGTGCACGCACACCTCGGCTTGGGCTGTTACCTGGAAAAAGACGCGTCTGACCTAGCTAACTATTCTAAGCTATTCATACATATATACATTTGTGAACCATACAATCGAAATTGCATGATTCACAAATGAATACGTGTATATCGGAATGAAAATAAGTTCACATTTGCATCTATAATATGAATAAGGATTTAGATATTCTATATCTATTAATAGTGTAACAATAAGTTACAATCTAATACAGATGTGTATTAGATCTTGTGTACATGTTTTTTTTATTTATCGCGGTATCTAATTATTATAGGTAAAAGTAGGTGGTAGCTTTTGGTCATGGTTTAAGCATGAATGGCTCGGCTTGTCCGGAGTAGCACCACCCTCTCATAGAAAACCGACGTGAAGTAACAGTGCTTGCATTATTGCGTTTCGTTCGGTCAGTAAGAGAGCCGGAGGACCACCTACCCTCTCCTTTTCCCCTCCCAGCCCTTCCCTCAAACACAGGCTAGCAACACACTTTCGACTCCCCTGATGTTATTAGTGTCTATGGACGTTGGTGGTCACATAACGTCAGGTGACCCAACTCTTCGTTTGCCTGCTATGACATAAAAAAAACTATAAATATTATTATTAAGCTAAAGGTTAAAGACTTTGTTATTAGCATAACTCTGAATGTACTATATTTTATTGAGATTTGGCTGAAAAATCCTTGCTAAAAAATTGTCAATTTCTAATAACAATTTGAACACATTTAACAATTGAGAACTTTTAGGGAATTCATAAATTAAGTAATACTCATATTTCTTTTATATGTAAAGAATTCATTCATTATCTTTTACTGATATTTTTTTTTTATATTAAAATAATCATTGATGAAGTTACTACACGAAAACAAACTATATTTATATCTACTGTACAAATGAAAACAAAATTGCTATAAACAATGCAGCTTGTGTATAATAGATTGCACATAAACCGAGGTTCGCTCTTCGTATAAGATAACTTTTAATTGAGTTTTGTAACATCCTTTCACGAACTTTCATGTAACTCTGTTTTTTTTTTTCTTTTTCTGTGAACATTCTAAGATTAGCTCTTATGGAAAATTAGTGGTTGTACATTTTCTTAAATTCCTTATAAGATAACTAGCTGTTACCCGTGACTTCGTCTGCGTTGCTTATTATTTTATTAATATATATTATGTATAGAAGATAAACATAAAAACAATTGAAAGTATGTTTTTAATGCACTTACAATTTTTTTTAGTCCTGATGTTGCTTATAAAAATCATTGTTTCTTAAAAATTTAATAACTCTACTATATTGAATGACGATAAGGCGTTTTTTTTTGGTTAAGGACCAAGTGTCGGTGAAGTAAAACTTTAAAAAATGTTCAAAATCTATGTAGTAATTTTGTGTGATGTGCGTACAACCGTATATCTCTATAATTATATTTATATAAATAATACGTGAATACACTGTATTAACTTCTGCATAAATATATATGATAATTAATGCATCGTTGTTTTACCTACTTGCATATCTCATATTAAGAATTGACGTACATTCATCATATAAACTTCCGATAAAGTTATTACAAAAAAGTTAAATACGTATTCAATACTTGCTTTAAAAATGTTTCAAATTAAATGCACCGCGGTCGCTTAATGTTCGCAATTTTGCTCTTTTGTCTCGTTTTGGTTACATTAGGTTAGACTTGCGAAAAAGGATAACGCGAACTTGCCTCGAACGAGTGCGGTGCATTTAATTCGAAACCTTTTTAAACTAAGTATTTAACTTTTTGCTAATAACACCGCATTGGTCTTTTTGCTACATAAAAAAAAAATCAAAATTAGTTTATTCAATTTAGACCCCGAAAATGTCCTCGTGAACGTTAAAACTACCACCGCTTGGGAAAACGACCCAGTCATCAAGAAGAACCGGCATGCCACTCGATCGTGTTTATTTTTTTAACATACATGTATTCCAAAATGTTACAATCGCTTTTAGTGGATGAACAGAGAGGTGTAAATTGTAGACATCACCATCGTTCACATGTTGATCCATCCTTAAACACGAGATGTTGTTCTGGTAAATGTATACAATCAAATGGAACAGAAACAACGGGATCTTATTCAAATAATAATCTAATTCAATAAAAAGTTTACAAATGTAATGCCAACTAAGTCTTGTATGACTGCCCGCTAATTACATTGAAATCACAACTGTGTTTATTACAGACTTGACTCTGCCCGCGACTTCCACAGCGTAAGCTCTCAAAAGGAAAAAAAACCCGATTTTGAAACATTATTCATTGGTGCTCCGCTCATATTAGTTTTACCGTGATGATATATACCTTATAACCTTCCTCGATAAATGGGCTATATAACACTGAAAGAATTTTTCAAATCGCACTAGTAGTTCCTGAGATTACCCCCTACAACGTCACAAACTTTACTTCTTTACAATATTAAGTATAGATTCACAATTTTAGAACAAAATTTTCGGCCACAGTGACGTCTATGTTCTTTTTATTTAACTGAACTAAAATTTTCTTCTCCATTTTAAGGCTGAAACTCCGATCAGCAGTATTTACATGACGGATATTTAATGAACCAAGTAATCTCTTGATTTCGAAATTAAGTCGTTTTGAATTAAAAGATGCAAAAAATTCAATTAAGAGTGAATAAAGTGGAAGGAGCCCAATTAAAACTATGTCATCGTTAGGCAACAGAAGGTTAAGTGAATAGACAGGAAGCATTGAAGGCACTTTGACAAATTAAGACTACGGGGATTTTGAATACTTAGAAATATGTTTTTTTTTTTGGATTCTTTGTGGACTGTTTTCTATAGTTTATAATTATAACGTTATAATACTATAAGCCCTTCAAGAAATTTTTACCGATTTTAAATAAGTAAGTGTAAGAATATGTAACCTAAATAATTCATTGTTAACATTCATTAGGACATTTCGGAGATTTACGTGTACAAAAACAAATACTTTGATTTTGTTTATATGTATGGATTATTAAAAAAAAACAGATTATTCACTTATACCTTTTGAGTGGTATAAAAAGAAAATACAAAGAAATTGACTTTAATAGATTTTCGATGTAAATTTTACTAGAAGTTAGTGTTTTTAGCATCAATTATCAACACATTTAATAATCAAACTTCAATAATTAATATGTTAATTGACTATAACAAAATTATTCAATTGTGTCGAAGTGTTAAAATGTATATAGTAATAATAAATGAATTAATAAGTTAGGGGGCCTAAAAACACTTGTAGAATCGAGGCCATTGAGGCTATATCTTCGTATGTTTTTGTCCAACGTGTCAGTTAAATAAGCGCAGTATGTCGCACGGCTTTTTGTTCCGACGATAAATGACACTTCTTCACTGAGAACACGCTGTACGGTGACCGCTGCCGTGTTTATTGCCTAAAACCGACGACCACTAAAAGAGATTTATTAACACTTTATTTTGGGCTTGTTTACGTTTGTAGACGTTTAGAATGTTGCTACCAAACCAGTTAGGGTATAAATAAAACCGGACAATTCCACCTTATGTTAAGATTATCTCATACAGAATAGATCTAATCATTTGGGCTTCGAAATACATTGAAGTAATTAAATATTTTCGTATGTATTTTTTTATTTTTCTCGGAAATTATAAAAGGTTATGTCTAAAATCGGCTGTGTTAATAAGATTGGTATCCTACAGTAATATTCGATCTTAATTCATTATTTATTTAAATTTCAAAATTGTTGAATTTTTTTTATAAAAATTGGATCTTAAATAATCTTTAAATATAATGTTTTTGAAAAAAAAAACTAACCTATACTTTTTTTATTGAGTACACTAAAGCTGAAAACAAAGAAAATCGATTAAGGTAAACTTACTTACATTTTTTTCTTTACCTAATATTAATATGTAGACTGTTTTTCTGAATGTCATAATGAGGCAAACGACCATGTGGTTCACCTGATGTTATGTGATCACCACCGTCCATAGACACTAACAATATCAGGGGAGTCGCAAGTGTGTTGCCAGCCTGTGTATGGGCGAGGGGTAAAGAAAGAAAAAGAAAAGAGGAAAGGAGGTGGGCCTCCGGCGCTCTCACTGACCGAACGAAACGCAACAATGCAAGCACTGTTACTTCACGTCGGTGTTCTGTGAGAGGGTGATACTACCCCGGACGAGCCGATCCATTCGTGCTGAAACTAGTAATAGCTACACAGTGGCTCTGCCAACTTCAAATTGTTATGTATTTATTTTAAGAATATATACGATACCCAAGTATGTATATATAAATGGATGATAATGATATATGTGTGTTCTATAAACTTCAACTACTATCATCATGGCTCAGTGTTTTTTTAATGGAGAAGAATTTATTATAGCCATTTTATTATAATTTGCCACGAGGCGGCGTGGTCTATGTTTTGTATACACTTTTATATACGGTACATCTTATATTGCAATTTAACACGAACCAAGACGCGAGCAGTATATAGTTGAATTTGACCCTAGATAATAGTTATATGGTAAAAAAGACATTCGACGTCATTTTAATGGCGTAAATTACTTCAACAAATTTTAATTAGAATTTCATGGATTCAAGCTAAAAATTCGAGCCAATTATCGGAAAGACGAAACCCAAGTCGTTACTGAGTTATTTAACGTTAAATAAATATATCCAGTGATGTATAAAAACAACATAAAGGCACCTTTTATCTGACCTCGGATGAAAAAGACGAAAATAAATAAATCCAATAATCCCAGAGTTGTCGACTGACTTTGATCTCTTGGTTTTGTTCGTATTCGCCATTTATTCTCGAATGTTCTTATTTCTTGTCGTTGACTTTGTGTGATAACGTTTTAAACTTCATAAAATAATAAATTGAATAATAAAAGATTATGAGAAAAACTTAAGTGAAAAAATTTTGAGCAATAATACTTTAGACCTTAGTCACGTTCTACTAGTGTTTCGTTACAATATTTCGCTTTGAAATTCATACTCGAGAGAAAAGAAAATTTACAACATTATTTTCAGGTTGAAAATACTGATAATATTTAACCATTTTATCGTTATAGTATTGATATATGTTTTAGGCTTGGTTATTGTTATTTTGTTAAGCTTAAAACCGATACGAAATGGTTTTATAATTGATCTAATTTAGTAGCCTCGAATCTGATTTTAAAATTGTGTATACAATTTTAACGTTTACTTTTGGACCTGCTTATAAGCATTTATGTAAAACTAATACGTATTTTTTATATGTTATTATATTGAAGCCTTTGGTAACATTATCTAACATGTCTAGTTTTTAGTTGCCGCAAAATCTCAAAGTTTTATATAATACGAGAATAATAATCATCTAATTTGTTAAAAGTTTTTAATTTAATATAACTGGGCTTAAAGGAAATATCGAGGTGAAACAAGAACATGTAAAATAATTAATCATACCAACGTCGATGAAAAAAAAGCAATCGTATCAAAAACTTATATTCATTTTTTGTCATTTGTACACTGTGTCGACCACAATCTCAGCTAACTTTAAATGATAATATGGTTGAAGGTGATACTAGTAAAAACACGTTAATACTTATACAAAAGTGCAACCACCTAAACACATGTACAGGTCCTTGTAAAGTTTCCGACATAGAGTTAGTAGCTGGCTAGGAAGGCATTACAAAAAGTTGTACCATCATGCTATAGTCCTCATGTCATCACGATCATATGGGCGACATGACCTTCATGATTTATCATAGCATGGAGTCAGAACTTTATTATAGTTTTATTGTATTATGTAATGCCATCATACTGCCGCGCAAATCATAAACGCAGTAAAGAACATGTTAAACGATAAAAATGCGGTATTACTTGAAATTTTTATTTGTAGTTACCTGCTATTCGTTACGCAAAGATTAGTATATATTTACTAACGTTTGCATAACAAATTGCAGGTAACCACAAATACAATTTCAAATTTGACCGCATTTTTCTCAAAACCGTTACATGTTCTTCACTGCGTTTATGATTTACGCGGCAGCATATAAGTAAAGATACCTCCACTGAAAGCTGTAGATATCGGATTTATGATGACCGGCGTGATATCCGTTACACTCTATTTTCTCTATTTTTCTACACTCTATTTTCTAATTTGTCACACTAAAAGACTCATGAGACGATACAATTCAGTCGTCATGAGTAATAATGTCTATTTACTAGCTTCTTTTATGAAAATATGATATGTGATCGAAGAAAAAGAAACGACACTGTTATGATGCCTTATATAACTAAAATTAATGTTTGAACCAAAACAACAAAAAAAGTTTTATAGCCCGCATCAATCTTTTTAACCGTTCTGAAGTAGATGCGTAGAACACTAATTTAGGTATCAGGGGGACGCAGATGAGGTGAAAGCGGAGCAGGCTCGCCCGCGCGCTTACCTCACCGCCTATTGCATCCACATTGTCACATATGTCCTGTCATTACTAGTTGCAGTACAGTCGCATTCAAAATAGTTTTGTTGTTGTTAACTAGATTTGCTATTTTCGTTGTTATCTATGTCTTCTTTATATTTATTAATATTAGAAGGCGTGGTTTATTACAAATTATCTATTTATTATCAATGTACAGTATAATAACGGTATTGTAACAGACATAATAAATGCACAGTATATGCTGCAAGATATATCCCTCAGATAGAAACAAATATTGCATAAGGAAGATCGTTCAATTAAAGTACGAGAAACAAAATCTTCTAAAAGTAGCAATGTGTCGTTGTACTGATACATTCTTATTACTTAATGTAATAGGGAAATATCTACGTACTAGAATTTAAAACTTATAACGTATAATATCGAGACAATTTAAATATTAATAAATGTAAATGTTAAATTCCTATAATAATATATTGAATTTGTTTTGTATTAACTTCTTGACTGTACTATGCGTAAGACCGAACTTAAAGCTATATTCAGAGCGGCCAAAAACTATGACACAGACTATACTATATTTCACTTTGTTTGTTCGTAACTGTGACTGATACAATTCTGTTCATCAATTAATTTATATAATACTACTTTTTGCTCTCGACTTCGGTCGCGTTCATGTAAATGTGACCTATCCCTCGGGAGTAACACTTTTATGGCTGAATGAAAGTTACTCTATGTCATTTTCTGTATCCCTTGAAAGGTGTATGCGAAATTTCACGATGATGGGTTGTGTAGTTAAGGCGTGAAAGCATAACAAACAAACTTCCACCTCCCTTCTTCTCTCCCCTCCCCTTCCCGTCCCCCTCTCCCAAACACAGGCTGGCAACGTACTTGCGACTCCCCTGATGTTGCAAGTGTCTATGGACGGTGGTGATCACTTAACATCAGGTGACCCACCTGTTCGCTTGCCTCCTATGATATAAAAAAAAAACTCATATTTTCATTTATAATATTAGCAAGAATTTCCTTTTATACTCATTGATTTAAAATAAAAATCTTTTACGTATTTCGTTAAATGCGAAATTTAATACAACTATTATTATTATTAGACCATAAAAAAGTAAATGAAGTAGGTACGTCAGTCCTCGACTCATCCACTGAATTCCCGTTTCTGAACTCTGTAGCACTCATAAAAAGTACTCTGGCGATAAAAATCTGACGTAAAACTTCATGAAAAGAAGTGGGGATAATTGAAAAACCTGATCTCTCATTAAAATCTCTCGGCCCCGTCCGTTTTGGAATTAAACATGGCGCCATATCGCAGTCACGTTGGTAGCTCTACGCACTTTTATGAGGATTTCGGACGAGTTGTGATTGTAGATTATATCGTGTTTAAACATGTTTCCTTCGTATGTACTGCCTTATAAACGTTTAATACAGGATTACTTTGTTACTCAGCACACTAATACGTTTTGAACTCTTTTTAACAGAAAACATTTATTTCTTAAATAAGATTTTGCAATTAAATAGTAGTATGTGCAATTATGTTTTGATATTTATTATTATTACTGTACACTAGTTACATACACGGCCGTAGCTAGAGGGGGGCGGCATTGTGGGGCAATTACCTACCTTGAAATCACAATGCCCTATCTTAAAAATACCAAAAACTAAGATAAATTATTATAATTAAATTGTTTGTTCATAGTTTGAGATAAAAATAATTGTAGCGATAGGCATCTAAACTTTTCCGAATATACCACAGTTTGTGAAATTCGAGGGCAGATCAATTATAATACATTTTTTGCTTCCGCCCTACCTGTAATCAATGCACCCTTGCCTCAAATTCGACTCTAGCTACAGCCCTGGTTACATACCACGGCTTCTCACACGTTGACTGATGAAGAATAAAGTAAATTTTCAAAAAAAAGTATTAACCGACTTCAATATCAATCAAAAACCCATATTGAAGTCGGTTAATACTTTTTTTTGAAAATTTACTTTATTTTTCCATTTTTAGTGTACATAAATATATTTTACTAGCAGTGCCCGCGAACTCCGTTCCGCCTTAAGTATATTAAAATATGCGCATTTTTGCGGTATGGTATCTATCGGTGTGGTATGCGATATGGTTTCGATTGGTTGTACAATAAGTAACGTTTGGTACGAACGCAACCTTTTCAGTAATCCGCGATAGTTTTTACCACCAACTCGGCTACCATCGCTTCACACAGTATACACCTTAAGTAATGTAATTACAATGCTTGCATCATGTTGCAACACAGCAACGAACATAAGCACAATAGGCTCCTAAGAATTGAAGAATTTTTTTAATAATATTGATGGCAAACGAACATACGGGTCACCTGATGGTAAGTGATCACGGCCGCTCATGGACAATTGCGACACGAGAGGAAACACAGATGCGTTGCCGGCCCTTAAGAAAGGAGTAGGCTCGTTCATTGAAAGTTTTCTTACTTTGCCACGGATCCCATAATCAGAACCTAACCAAACTCTCATCAAACTACCCTTGAAGTACATCCTTTTCAATAAAAAATGAATCATCGAAACCGGTTAGCGTAATATTGAGTTATTCGTCTATTCGTCGTGTACATACTTAATGCAAATTTGAAACTTATACGGTTTTGCACTGGATGCCGTTGTCGGAACTGTACCAAATTGAAATGGGACCACACTGGAAGTACCAGCTTTCAAATAAAAAAAGAATAATCAAAATCGGTTCACCCAATCCAAAGTTATGAGGTAACAAACATTAAAAAAAATACAGACGAATTGATAACCTCCTCCTTTTTTTGAAGTCGGTTAAAAATACATCAAATCCTCCTTTTAAAGTACAACTAAGTAAGGAGATGGTAAACGAAAAACTAAACCTGAATCTATCAATTCTGTGAATATTTTTGGAGATCTTACTTTTATCTGCCTCACTACTTCACTAACTTTTATATAGAGATTTTTCAATCCAAATGTTTCACTGTTCTGTGTGATTTTTTAAATATTTTCTTTCATACATAGGTCCTGACAACTACACAGAAAATAAAAACAATAATTAGCCAAATACGTTCAGCCGTTCTGGTGTGATGCGCTTATTCGGCAGTTGATTTTTCTTTTCATAATTAAGTAACTTATAACTTTAACGTGGCCTTTTCGTTTTGGTAAACTAAATGATGATTTAAGCATGATTTAAATTGGAATTCATTTTAACATCAAAATGGCTTAGGGTATTAATAGAGAAATTGATTATGTCATTACTTATATTTTAAGTATTTCATGAACTATTCACAAACTAGCTGGCTTCCGCGACTTCGCTTGCGATTACAATTTCATAAATTATAACACCAATGTATTTATTAGCTTCGTGTAGCTCTGATGGTTTATGCAGAGCACGTCGAAATTGCTCTAAGGTGGCAGGATTATTTCAGATCTACATAGCACTTATTGTTATATTTTCGTCAATTTAAACAATATTTTTATAAATCACTAGTTTCTGCCCGGGACTTCGTCCGCATGGAATATACATTGTCAATATATCTAACACGCAGCGGAAGCTCTCAAAAGGAAAAAAACATTTTGAAATATTTTTCATTAGTGCTCCGCTCTTATTGGTCTTAGCGTGATATATGCCTAGGCTATATACCTTTCTCGATAAGTGAGCTGACTAACACCGAAATAATTTTTCAAATCGGACCAGTAGTTACTGAGAGTAACGGTATCAACCAAATAAACAGAGAAACAAATTCTTCACCTTTATAATATTAGTATAGATTATTATTTTGATGGAACTGTAGCTATTGTAGTTTCATCAAAATTAGGTCGGTGGTTTTTGCTTGACAGAATAACAAATATTCACCCATTTCTTACAAACTTTCTTGGTTATAATATTAATACGGTTATTATCTTTGATAGCACAATTATGTATCCAAAGTGTCACTTTACGTCTTCTTAAATGATTTAATGCAATGTTCTTGATATATGAAAGGTTTTTTCTAAAATAAGCCATTGTTAAAACTACATTATAAGTGCAAGAAAAACCTTTTGAACATCACGCGATCGCTCACCTCGCACATGAGGCGAGCTATAGTGACTTTAATTTTACCTTAGCGTGCTTAGTAGTAAAAAGTTTTAAAGATTGCCAATCCTGATAAATAATTAGAGGTCGTGTGGTTGTTGCCTCGGCAGTTCTGATTTTAATGGACAGTTATTACTGACTATTTATGAATTAAAAAAAATTATATACTGCTCATACTTTACTGTGAAATTACATTTTGACTCACGTAAAAGTTGAAAATTGTATATGTTTAAATTTTAAAATGTATAATGAAATAAAATAAGTCAGTTCATATCTATACTAATATTATAAAGCTGAAGGGTTTATTTGTTTTGTTGAACGCGCTAATCTCAGGTACAACTTTTCAGGTACAAGTTGAAAAATTCTTTCATTGTTAGAAAGCTCAACTATCGAGAAAGGCTATAGGCTACATATCTCCACGCTAAGGCCAATAAGAGCGAAGCACCAATGAAGAATGTTTCAAAATCAGGGTTTATTTTTCCTTTTGAGAACTTCCGCTGCGTGTTAGCTTTAGCCCAAAGTAACTATTCCACGCGAACGAAGTCGCGAGGAGAAGCTAGTTTTTTTATAATAGTCACGAGTGTTCAGTGAACAAAATTTGATATCATTCTTCTTTTTAATGCTATATATATATATTTACTCAGTAAATCTTTAGTAACACCGAAGATAACATAACCCGCTCATATTAACGCACAAATTCAAGTGACCATAAATATGAATACTTATGGAACTGTCCAAGAATAATGAAAATTTAAACGTTATGCGAAAGTATTATGAGTTATTTCCCAAACCTAACCTTGTTCAACACACATGGTTATAATTGGTGACCCTTGAATAAATCGTGCAAATAAACGAACCAAATTGTATATAGAATAAACCTAACTTTGGTAATAACAATGAAATATCGCCTATGCCCGGCAAAGTAATTATATGGAAGTAATATAAAACGGAAACGTTTCTGCATTTACCATTTTTAAGTTCCATGCACATGTACGGTTAATTATTCTTGATTAAAACTTTCTTAATATACTCCATTTCGATAGGTGGTAGAGCCACACTGAAGCTAATACTGGTTTCAACATGAATGGGTCGGCTCGTCCAGGGTAGTACCACCCTGTCAGACAAAAACCGACGTGAAGTAACAGTGCTTGTATTGTTGCGTTTCGTTCCGTCAGTAAGAGCGCCGGAAGCTTACCTCACCTCCCCCTCCTTCCTACCCATTCTCCTCCTCCGCCGCACTCCCCCAAACACAGGCTAGTAATGCACTTGCGATTCCCCTGGTGTTGCAAGTATCTATGGACGGTGGCGATCGCTTACATCAGGGGGGAGTCCGATTGTTGTGTTCGTGGCAACCGGACGTGCGCTCCAGTGTTCTCGATACGTCTTTGTTTACATTGTTACGTGACGTCACCAGTCAGTTGGTGTTTTTACGCAAGTGTAAATTCTTCTTTCTTTGTTCGTATCGATAATATCGTGTTTCGTGTTCGTGTTCTATCTCGTTTCGTCAGTCGTTTTCTATCCTGTCTGTCGTCAGTCGTTTACGCGTTCTTATCAGAACGTAGGAAACCGTACTGTTCAGTACGTCAAATCGCACTTTTCGGTGCGTCTGCGTGCTCCTCTTCGTGTCGTCGTGTCGCCGCACCGGCTGAAGAGAAGAAAGAAGTGTTAGGGCTTCCCCCTAGGCACTGTAGGTCCCCTGTGAGGCATTGTACATCGCCCACAGCTCCCTTTGATCCGGACTCGGGATAGTCCGTTAAATTCATTAAGGCGCGCCCCCCTGCCCCTCTGGCAGGGAGGTTTTGATGTCTACTTCCACCCCACTCCCCTCCCCAGGCCCCGGTATGGCCGAGTCAATTTCCCACAAGCAAGAGCTTGCGGCCTTCCGCGGATTCGTCTCGGGTATGTGCCCGGATCTGCTCACCGAGTATGACCGGTTCTGCCTCGAAGTCCGCAATCACGCCAAAGGCGGTCCCACGCCCAGAGTCCTTAGAAATCCCAGCTTCACTAGGAAGAACTCCTTCTCCATGCTCTCGCAGGAGAGCCCGACCTCTGCCGACAAGGCAGCCACCCCCACTCCAGTCGAGGAAGGCTTCTTTATGGAGCTGGACCCAGCTCCCTCCACGGACGGCGACTTCATCGCCGTCACGCGAGGCAAAAAGCGGGATCACCCCCCCGCTAACTCCTCCGATAGTGAGGGCCATCTGCCCTCAAGCAAGCGCCCCCCTCCAAGGGACGCTAAAACACCCAAAAAGGCCCCTAAGGCCACCATCCCCGACAGTCCGGCCTCACCCGACGCTGCGGGTTCCGTACCCTCGGGTAAAAAGCCCCGCCCACCTCCGCCCGTCACGATCCAGAACAAGGCGTCCTGGGTTGAAATTTCGAGTCTGCTAGAAATAGCAAAAATTCCTTTCACCTCCGCTGTGAATACCGCAGTAGGTATTCAAGTGAAGGTCGTGACCCCTAATGACCATCGTAAACTGACTCGTTTCCTTCGGGACAACAAGTTCGGTTACTTCACCCACTCGCTCGAAGAAGATCGTCACCTACGCGTAGTCATCCGCAGAGTCCCTGCGGAGATCCCGACAGACGAAATTTCCGATGACCTCAACGGGCAGGATATCCCTGTCTATGAGGTGCTCTCCGCGCACCCGGCAACCATATGATATGGTTTTAGTAGTCCTCGCTCGCACCCATGAAGGGAAAGCGATCTTTAACATCTCGACCCTTTGCGGCCTCTCCGGCGTTATCGTCGAGCCGCCGCGAAAAACGTCTGTACCCTCGCAGTGTCACAACTGTCAGGTGTACGGACACTCCGCACGAAACTGTCGCCTGAAACCCAGGTGCGTTAAGTGCCTCGGCGACCACTCCACTAAGGAGTGTTCTCGCTCAAAAGACTCCTCCGACCCTCCGAGCTGTGTTCTGTGCCGCGGCGTGGGCCATACCGCGAATTATCGC